>VWYI01008102.1:2018-22866 GCA_013399455.1 Anthoscopus minutus | reverse complement strand
TTTTTTTTTTTTTCAAACCTTAGTCACAACAGAAGGTTCTGGCATTGGTTTCTTTTATAATTAGCAGTGCTAAAGCATTGTCTTTTCAAATGTGCATTGAATTTCAGTATGATAATGTGTTGTATTTAAGGATCCTGATGTAACTGAATAATTTTTCCTGTATAAAATTCACGGCATCTTTTAGGGCTGTTTTTACCCTCAAAAAAAAAAGAAATACTAAGGTCTTATTTTTCTCTTTCATAGATCTTTCAGTTATGGGATTTCCAAATCTAAAATTAGATTTTGTTTTCATTAATTTTAAAATTCTGTGAACATATTATTCAAGGATAGTAGCTGTGGGCTATTTCCAGTATATCTGGCAAATTAACAAATCTAGGCAAACCAGCCAAGGATACAAATAAAGCTATAAAACTTAGAAGGTTATTGAAACAAGACTAACAAGAAACCTATTAAATATGCAGAGTAAAAACCAGGACACAGACTTCTAATACCCTGTAAGCATAGAACAAACATAGAGCAAACACAGAACAAACATAGAGATACTAATTTGGTTTAGCAAAGAAAGTGTTTGAGCAGTTAGATGACAGCTTATAAGTTTACAAGTTTGTTAATATTGTTAGTTATTGTTATAATGTTAGCATTATTACCATGTTCGTTAATTTGTGTGTTAAAAGTTTTTGAGACTTCTTTAGATTCATTGTTTTCAGTCCAACAGAAGGAAGAGGAAACAAGTTTGGTTGAGACTGCCCCACTGGCCTATGAGGATTGTTTTAATCTTAGCTTGTGGGAAACAGGTTTAGATAATGCTAATGTTTATTTTGTTCAGTTTCATGTAGATGATTGTTTCATTTTTAAGAAAACAAGAAAAGGGGGAATGGAGACCTTGTCCATTACAGAGAGGCTCAGTAAGGCTTCATAGGTTTTTAATTTCTTGAACAACTTGATTATGGGGCCTAACACCCCAATTATTAGACATTTTTCCAATAAAACTCAAGCACAATTGAAGGAGAGACCACTGGTCCTAATAAAAGATCCAGAAACCAGCCAAATTTTAGGGCCTTTTCCACTAAGTACCTGGGGAAGGGGATATGCTTGTGTCTCTACAGATAAAGGACTTTACTGTGTTCTGGCAAAAAATATCAAGCCATATCTGAAGCCTCTACAGTAACACCAAGAAATGCAACAGGAGGAACCCCATGGAGAACCTGCAGAAAAGACACCTTCAGACTTGCAGGTAGCCTTCTCTTGCCTCTTAGCCGCTGCTCATTAATACCACCAGCTTTTTTGCTCTCTAAGCATTATTAAATTTTAATTTTTAAGTCCTATCCGCAGGTTATTCCACTTGACAGGACTCCTAAAGGACTTCTGCTTGGTGTACTCATCCTGGTCCAGCAATTCCCTGTTAGAGTTACCATCTGGGACCTTTCTTATTTGTGGGCACAGAGCATGGCCTGCCATACCATCACACATTAAAGGGCCATGTAGCCTGGGAATGCTTACTGTGATAGCACCTGAGATCACCATACATAATTCATGACAGAAAGATTAGGCTTAAGAGATTTGTCCATCGATTAGAATCCAATTGCAAAGACGAGATTAACTTTCGGAATAAGGAAAGAGAATAGCAGCCTCTGGCACCGGGAGTTGCTGGAGCAAAACATCTTAAAATGTTGGATGATCTAGGGTGTTGGCTGAGTAGGCAAACCAGTGCTATGTCCCAGGAACTGATTGAGCTATTGACAGATGTTGATAGCATCAGGCAGGCCACTATGCAAAATAAGCCTGCAATAGACTTCCTGCTATTAGCCCAAGGATGTGACTGCAAGGACTTCGAGGGCATGTGTTGTATGAAACTTTCTGATCATAGTGAGTCCATTCATCACAGCATACAAATTCTCAGGGAAGGAGTCAAGAAATTGCAAGTAGGAGATGACAGCAACTGGTCTAATGGACTATAGAAAATGGAATCTTACCTAGTTGGACTATTGTTAGTCAAAATGGGTTTACTGATTCTTGTAGTTGTTGTGTTTATGTTACTACCCTGTTTTTTAAGTTGTCTGTTAAGGGTTTTTCTGAAATTTTTACTGAAGGTCTTTTGAATTTGAAGAGTAGGGGCAGGTGTGGGAACTGAATTAGCTGTGATAGACAATACATTGGACCAGGTTCATGACACGGAGGGAATAAACCTGAGGCCATGGGAGGTGGGGTCCTAATGGTGTCGTTCCATAATAGGTCATGTCCCTGGTTGTGTTCGCAATTGGACATCTGCCCTCAGATACCCCCATACATTGTGAAGTTAAGCACAGCCCAAGTCTTTGGAAGCAGCCCTTTGGGACCATGCAGTCTCTGTGAAAATTAAAATCTATCTTTGGGCACTACATTGTACACACCCGATTTTTCTGCCATACTTGACCAGCCAAACTGGGAGAAAGGTCTCAAAACCCCACTGCGACACCTCCCCACCAGTGAGTAAGCTCAATCAGTGGTAGCTTATTCATGGAGTTTTACTAGAGCCCCTCAAATTGTGTGGGGCTTTGCCTGTGGAACTTTCTTTATCTCAACCCACATGTTTTCCCACTTTAACACTTCTAATTCCCTGTTCCATTCCACTGGGAAAGAAGTGAGAAAGCTGACTCAGCTGTGTGGGGCTGAGCTGCTGACTGGGGTTCAACCACAATTACAAAAAACCCTTCATCAAAGTGATTTTGTTCCCACTATATTTCTTTTTCTTGGGGCAGAAAGACAAAGATTCTAGAAAATCCCAAGTCTCTCAAACTTTCCAAATCTAAGTTCTGATTGCAGTGTTTGGCCAAATATCCATTATTCAATTAAAAAACTGCTTCTTTCACCTATCTTCAGATTTTTCCTGTCTTCATGGAGGTGTATGTGGTGTCAGATTTAAGTGGTCTAGAATTCAAACCTGATATTGAGAAGGAAGTTCACCTGTCAGGTGCTTCCACAGCCTTGCAGTTCAAATAAATTCCTCTTTCCACTTACAAATCCACTTCCTTGATCCCATTCATCTACTATGAGCTTTTGTAAAGTTCTCTCCTTGCAATATCTAGAATTAATTTACCATACGTTCACCTGTTGTCATCAATCTGCATTTTTGATGAACATTGTATTTACATTTATTTTAGTTAAGAGGAAACTGAAGCAAGAAAAAATGAAATTACACTAGGAGTAGATAAATGAGAAAGAGAACTGCTAGTCTTATTCCAATCTACTGATCTACTTCTTGTACCTAGGATGCCTAGAGGACTGAGGAATTGTGCTGAAGACTACATGCACAAAGTTTAAAGCAGTTCAAAGAGCAAATAACAATAGGGAGAAAAAATCCCACTCTCTTTTTATTCTTTCATTGTGGAGAGGTATTTTTGTTTAAGCCTTTTAGCCCCAAAGTGTACTGCAGGCTTGGGAGGGCATCTCCCTCTAAATATCAGTTTGTTCTTCTGTTCTTTCTGGAAAGTTTTACTGGTTGCTGTCAGACATCTGGATTTTTGTTTGAGAGCAGCATTACCATTTGTATGCTGCTGTTAAGTTCTTTTGTGGGGAAGTGCATTAATTATTTCTCAACAGCAAAGCAAGTTAGTGCACCATTTTCCTGCCCTGCATAGACATGACCACACGACAAACATACGCCCTGTTGTTTGTTCTTTGGAGAAAGGACCTTGTATGACTTTCTAAAAGATATGAAGCTGAACTTAATGAAAATATAAGCAGATTTTGGAGAAGCAATGTCAGTACATCCTTAGAAAAGCTTCCATTTGATGTGGATTAGAGTCTGAATCCATAGGACAGGACACACCAGCTCCTCAGCACACAGCTGATGAGGCTCCCACCAGGTGTTTCGAGCAAAAGCCTGGCCCTGGCCGTTTGATCACCCCCTCCACAGACACAGGGGTGCTGTTAGGTGTCCCAAGGCCACCTCTGCTGCAGGCTGAACCAGACCCAGACCCAACCTCTGCTGCAATGCCCTAGCAAAAGAATGTTGTTGAGACTGAGCCAAAAGCTTTGCCTTTGTGCTGGGACATTATTGTATTGCATAACTGAGGAGACAATAAACTGCATGTGCTAAATGCAAGTCATTAAGGGTAGGTATGCTTTGCATTTGCCATGGCCTACAGGGGATCACTAAGATGAAAGACAGTATTTTAGTTTTGGTGTGGCTTTTTGTTCTGGCTTGCGGGGGTTTTTTGGTTGGTTGGTTGGCTGTTATTTTGTGTTGGTTTAGCGTGGTTTGGTTTGGTTTGGTTTTTTCCCCTATGGGATAACTTAGTCTAATTTTCTGAGAGAAGCTATTGAAGTTCAGGTAATTTTTTTTAACTTTACAAATAAAGCTATTTCCAGATATTTTCAGGAAAACTTCTGGAAAAAAGGAAGAGAGTTTTGATGTGAGCTGCATGTGGGGTTTCTGTCTCTTCCTTCAGACCATTTTTTCTTTCTTTCCCTTTTTTTCCCCTCCTATCAGACCAGAGCAGTAATGGCATCACAAGTCCAGCCACTGAGAGTTAAATGGGAATGTATTTGGTCCAGGTGTTAAGTGGTCCATGATAAAGTTAGTGATGTTTGGTAAGGTTTTCCTTGTCAGTAGAAAGAACTAANTATATATATATATGTATATTATATATATTATTATTTTTGCTCTGATTGCTAGGTTAGCTCAGGACTGTGCCCAGATATGCGGCTCATACCAAGAGCTGTTTCACAGCTCAAGGCTGCTGACAAAATAAATGGGTGATGTTAGCAAGCATCAGGGCCTAAAGTCATACTCTCTGCCCACTCCTGCCCTGCAGTTTCTGAGTTTGGAAAGCACAGTTTTGNCTATTCTATTCTATTCTATTCTATTCTTCTAAGACAGACCAGTCACCAAAAAGAGGGATATTTTTCCGGAGAACCTAATAATGCGCTATTTAAATATACTAAATTTCTCACCATAAAAATCTATTTTGCTTGGCAATAAATTAACCGTCCCTAATTCAAATTTGTTTTGCCTTTGACGGTAACTAGTAAGTGATTTCCTTGAACTATTTAATCTTATTTTTATCTCCTTCCTGTTAAGAAGAGTGAATCAGAAGGTGACTAGATGAGCACTTGGCAGGCAGGTTAACAAGGTTAACCTTCCCCATACCACTTCAGGAGCCCTGCATTTATTTTTAGATATAAGAATATTGACCAATTGAACATCCCACTGTATCAAATGAAGTTATGCAACTTGACATCCACTTCTAAAAAAAGAGAAAATAATTTTTCATTATGCTGTGCTTTGGGGTTTGTTTGCTTTATGGGTTCAAAGTTCAGTCTTTCTAAAACTGNAAACATTCACCAATATAAAAATTACATCTCTTACTCTGAAGACAACTTTTATTCTGAAACCATCAACTCTGGTTCTGAAAGAAATTTCCTCCTTGGAATCAACTGTCAGCTACCAATGAAACCTACAGGTTGTCTAACCTGGCTTTTAAAGCCTGGATGAAAATAATCGCAAGAGTGCTCTGGACATATTTAAAGCTGGCACTTCCCTTCTACTTGAGTGTCCATAGAATAAATTCTGTGCCTGTTTTATTTAATGTCAGCCAGATTAGTTCAGAAGCTGCCTCTGAAATTGCCTGTTACAGATGATTTTCATATGTTGAAATGGAAAACCTAAACAAAATACTAATTCTGTTAAAAATTTTCTGAGTCTTGTTCTAGTCAGTTATAGAGAAATATTTTCAAGTCGTCTTTTATCCAGTTGTTTAGGCCTTAGAGTGAATAGTTTTAGTTTAATATTATTAATAATTTGATGCATCCCCTAGTTCTGAACAAAAAGCCCTAATGTAAGACAGTACATGAGTACAAAATCAAACAGCATCTCATCTTAGTAAATGGATGGTTGCATTTTCTCAAGTATTTTCCAATTCCAAGGTCTAAATGCACCCACAAAAGAGGTAAAATAATGCCCAAAGGGTATAAAGATAAATTCTTTCTTGCTAGGTGTGCAAATGGCAAAACTCAACCATGAGTTCTGTTCTGCCTGTCTATATACAGTTCTTTGGATTTCCATATTGTTTCCCTCCCCATTCAGACCATCTTACAGGTAGGTGCAGACAGTGTTATATTTGTTCTGAGTTTAAGACAACAGAAAGGACGTACTCTTTATGCAAAAAATTATATTCTTAGTTTTCAAGTGATCTGCAATTATTGTCACAAAACAAGTAATTATGCTCTGGACAGGTATTGCTTAAATTTCTCTTTAGGCCATGGTAAATTCTCATAAATCAATAGATGGAAAAGGTAGATAGATTTTAACTTCCAGAAGGGGCCAAAAGGTGAGAAATGTCCTGCAAAACCTTCTTTGAATTCAAGCTTTTGTTGAAAGTGATAAATAGTCTGTTGAAGAACACCCATCTGTGAATTTTATAAGGGAAGGATCTACGTCCTCTCAAAAACCATTACTCTTGAATGCTATTTGGAGACAAAATTATGCCTTTTGGCAGTATTCTCAGGGGCTTAACGGCACTGAAGGGTGTTAATTGTGTTGTGTGCCTTTAGCAAACTGAGATGGCAATATATGAAATGACAAGAAAAAGTTTACTTTGAACAAACTCTTGCCTATTCTTAGATGGACACTCAAAGGAGATAGCCCAATCTAAGTTATTTTATAAATACCATTGCTTTCTTATATTTTTTACTAGTATTAAGGAGGAAAAATAAACTGGTTGAAAAACTGAGCCATATTAATCACATAAAGAAGTCAGGAAGTCTAGATATGAAACATGAAATAGAAAATAATAATGTGCTTTACTGCCAGTAGAAAGTTATAAGCTTTGAAGGATTTGGCATCTGAAAGTCTATATGCACTGAGGTTTTGATGCACAAGACACACAGACGTGGACTAGTGACTTTTCAGTCGTCAGAAAACAGAATAAGATACATCTCTTTGTATGAATATAACCCTGCCGACAGAAAAATCTAGAAGTCTAGACAACAGACAAGAGAAAGAGGAGCAGTAAAAACACAAAGGGATGAAAACTTATGACATCTGAGAGAAGAGGGTTACCTTAATCAAGAAGCAAACAAATCAGTCATTGAAGGACTGCCTTTGGAGTCCAGGGGTGATAGTAAATTTTGAAGAGACACAGCTCTGACAGCAATTAAGGCTTTAGAAAGTTGAGTCAAAAAAATCTAGAGGTCTTTAAAAGACATATAGTTGTAGCATTTAGGGACATGGTTTAACAGCTGGCTTGGGAGTGCTGGATTAACAGTTGGACTGGATGATCTTAAGGGTATTTTCCGAGTTAAATGATTCTGTGATTCTATAAAAAAAATATAATATACAGGCTTGATTTGAGAGGATAGATTCTGTGTGATGATTCTACCAAAACATCACCTGAGATGGACACTCCATTTCTGCACTTACCCTATGCCCTTGTCAGAGGCTGGCAGGATTACAGGGGGAGGTGAGGAAGGGAAAACATCTAAGGCCCAGTCCTTTTTGTTTTACCTGTTTCTGAGTCAAATATCCCCAGAGACTGTCCATCAGCCGTGGTTATCAGAGCTGAACTGCTGTTGTTAATGGGGCAACCCTAAGCCACATATTTCTTAGCTTTTGAGGGCCTCACATTCAGGTTTTACAGTTTTGCTGCATGCAAAATACTTTCACATTTATAAAAAAATTAGGTACCAATGCATTTAAAAATCGACTGACATCAACCACACAGATATGTGAATAGCTGTCTGTATGGACTGGAATATCTGAGTTGGAAACTCTCTAGCAAAGATCACCCTGTGTGGCTTTCTATCCTAACAGGGGGAGACAGAAGGGCAGATTTCTCTTTTTCATTTTTCTCTCATTTTTTGAGAGCACTGTGCATGAATAGATGTGTGTGTCTGATCTTTTGTAATTATGGTAATAGTCTGAAAATTGCAAATAGAAAAGTATTGCTCTCCCATACCATACGCTAATACCTGTTGATAGCAAAGAGCATAATCTTCTGAGTTGCTCAGTTTGCTAAAGAGTTTATCGGAGGTAATTAAAGCCTGGCTGAGCATACTTGATTTTAAGAGACCCAGGAGGGCTTGCTCCATTTTTATGAAACAGAGATGCTGCCTCAGCACAAATCCCCTCCTGATCTATGGCTTCTGAGACAAATGTATTAAACAGCCCTTCTCAGAATGGTGGAGACAGCAGCTCTTAAAATGTCGGACTACTGCAATTTCCTATTAATTTTATGAAAGATACTTTGGGAATATGCAGGGAGGAGATGAAACACAGGAGTTGTAGCTGTTCCTAATTAAAGGAAAATTGACCTAGGGAAACTGTCAGGTAGAAACTGATCATCATCTTTGGCTTTTTAAAGATTGTTTTGCAGAATTTCAATTGCAGAGATAATTTTGAAGTGCGGGAAAAGGAGAATATTAATGAGTCTTAAACCCATTCATATTTGTAGCATTGTTTTCCTTTACAACATCTGTGGATGTCACCTTTCTCTGAAAACCAAGCAGACTGCAGCTTACCTCTGAGATTTCAGTGCCTGCTGCTGTTTATCAATGGCCTTCTCGATGTCTTGTCTAATTTGCTACAGATTAAGCTCCCAATACCGCCTGGAAAACTTGGCAGCTTCAGCCCTAGGCTTTTATTCATACCAGAATCTTCTTGTGCAATGGTGCTCTGCATCCAGCAGGATCAAGTCTCATCTCTTTTGGTTCTGCCACACTCGTGTAGTCCTTGCAGTATTTCTCATCATGTCACAATTTATCCCCAGAGAGTTAATGCCAGAAGTCTTTGCAGCACTGGAGTTATCTCAGACTGCTTTACCACACTAATGCTTTGCAATTATTTTTGGCACTGAGTAAAAGGAAGACAAACTACATTTTCCCCCACTGTTAGCCTGAAATGTGTCAGCCAGGGAGAACAGAGGAGAGCTTGGATAGTGATGGTTAGTGGTGAACACCACAACAGTCACATCTAAAATTTCCAGGTGTTTCATTTGTGTACCAGTAGGAAATATTTTTAATGTGATTGCGCTAAAGTAACAAAGTCATAAAGCATCTGGTTTTAATTAATTTAGCAATAAATAAACATACAAGACTTGGAAGATCGAAGTGGTATAATTGCTCAACTCCTGTGAAGGGTGAGTAATTAATTTGCTATAATTATTATCAAACCACAGTGATCAGAGAGATTGTTTTTCTCCTTTGAATTGCTTCCTTCCCTCCAAGTCTATATTTCAATGAAGGTATTTTATTGTTTAATGTATCTATCATCATCTGGTGTCAATATAACACAATAATAAAATAAGAGTGCTTGCATCTTCCTGATGTTTGCCTCATGAAAGATGTTTTAATTGCTAAGAATAAGGACAAATCACAGATCTAGAAGCTGAAATGAAATGAAAACAATGTCAATATTTGCATGACTGAGAAGACTGTCTGTCTGTTCATGTAGTTCTATAACTCCTTATCATTTATGACTGAAAAAATCTGACAACAGTAAATGAAGAAGGTGCCAGCAGAGGAGGATAGGTTGTGAAGGACTCCACAACCTCTATATTGAGGGGATTCAGAAGAACTAATAGCAGAGAAGGTGTAAACCAATTGCCAAACATTATCTTACTGCTGCTAGTTCCATCTCTCATTTTTGAGAGGTCGGAGTTACACTGGTGAATGCCATAGACACTCTGATGTCTGATCTCTCCAGCCTATGTTTTGGAGAGCAAAGGGCAGACTCAGATTTTAACAAAGGAGAGATAAATCAGATACACTAGGTCCCAGAACATCAGTCAAACAAAGGTGCTTTTCAGATGGCTCTGTTGTGGCTGAGGCTTGCTTGGCACTTGGAGGGCACTAGACCAAGCAGGAACTGGGAAAGTGATGGAAAAATCATGCCCTTGACTGGCAAGGAGTTCCTGGCCAGAAGATTAGGATCAAGACATGGCTTCAAAAAGGAGGCTTGAATTGAACACAGAATCATACAGACTTGCAGTTATCGGAAGGCACTTCTGGAGGTCAACGACTCAAAAATCCTGTGCAGACATTGGCAGGCTAAAGCCAGTTACCCAGGACCACACCCAGTCATGGCTTTGAATGACTCTAAGGATGGAAGCTCTACAAACTCTCTGGTACTGTTCCTAGTGTTCAACCACTTTTCTAATAAAACAGGTTTCCCTTTCTGTTTAAATGGATTTTCTTGTACTTTGTTTTGTGCTTGTTGGCTCTTGCCCTTCACCACAGAGTCTAACAGCAACTTCTTTACACCCTCCCATCAGGTATTTATACACATGGATAACATTCCCCCTTAGTATTCTTTTCCCCAGATTCCTGTGGAATCAACCAAAGGAGAGACCAGACACCACCAGCAATGCTCAGGAATTCTTCAGAGTAGTTAAGAAAGTTGCACTTTTAAAAGGATCTGAAACTATATCTACATGCTTAGGTTTCCTTATTCTTTAAGTTCTTTTTGTGAAAAATGTGTATTATCTACATCCTGGAATAGTACTGTGCTTCATTTCAGTGACATAAAAAGAATTGAAATGAATACTTTATTATATCCTCACCTTCCCTGCCTTTCTTCACTGTCTGATGACAAAGAGACAAAGCACGCATTGAGCACAGGTCATCAGTCTGACAGATTTCACTTTTGTTTAAAGAAATGACTGTCAAATGCAACATAATTAAACCATGTAGGTTCATCCTCAGTATTCTCTTAGAAAACATGTAAATTTGACTTATTGTCATCATTTGGCTTCTGAATATCAAATAACAGAGGAAATATATTTGGACAAATACAGAAAAATAGTTAATATGGAAATCAGCTTGTCCCAAGTAGGAAAATGTCTCATTTGCATTCAGATTATGTTGCTGCTGCCTCTTCCTTTGTTTCCAAAGTGACAAATGGTCTTTCCCTCCTCCCCAGCCCTTTCAGAATCTCATTAAAAGGTGAAGAAATGAGGCTTGAACGGCCCCATGACCTTCTCTTTTGGGGGTCACATGCCGAACACAATTCAATGTGGCCCACTGGCATTTTTTATCAAGGGAGATTTTTTCATCAGGACAGGCTAGAATAGTACAGACTGACCCAAAACCTTGGTGATACAATACACATAGTGATACACATGCCTTTAGTCACAGCCGTTTATTCAAATGGCAGATTTCCATATAATGCAATTTTCCCTCAGTGAAAGGGAGGTTGAACAATAAATGGCTCTATCAAAGGAATGAGTTGTACATATTGAATTTTTAAAAATTATTTGCTGCACAGTCTTTTAAATAATGGAAGACTACTTTGTTTATTTCCAGCTTACTTTACTCCTGTTTTAATGTGAAAGCACAAGGAAGAGCAGCATGGTATTTAAGTGATTAGTAACTCTGAGAAATACTTGTAGCTTATGGCAGTCATGGAATTTACAGCTGAGATACAGTGAATTTCATGTATAGTAAGAAATGGTCAAGAGCCAGCATTTCTATTAAACATAATATGTTCTCTTCAATATCCCTTCAATATCTGTCACTGGAGCAGAAATCTAAACAAAAATGGAGCTGTTCCAAAAATCATTTTCACAAGCCTGACAAATATTCATCCTACTTTTCATTTGGGAAACATCTTGGAATTTTCAGCGGCAGACATGCATCAATATTAAGGCTTGAAATAGCATTTTGTGCATTTATGCCTTAAATATTTCAGCAGTTCTATTATGGGCTCCTTCAGAGAAATAAACTGACAGCTGGTCTCATGTACTTAAATGAAAAGCTAATGTGACAAAATATCATAGCCAGTTACTGTTACTCAGAGTGAAAAAAACCACACAACATGATATTGACTTGACTCAATATCATATTAGGACCTTCTTTCTAGGACCTTATGCCTTTTCTTCCTCCTACAGGAAAACCTGTGTCCTTTTAATGTTTTTTGGAGCAAGCTACTTATTTGTCATCCATTTAGAGACTTGCAATAAATGGTGAAAAGCCATTAATAATGTTACATCAGCAATTTCCTGATACACACAGCCCAAATTGAAGTTGGCATGTAGTATCCATTTGTCAGTCTCAGTCACTCCTGAGACTTCACTGCATTTGCCCAAATGTAACTGTATCTTGCTCAGTTTTCCTCTGGAAATGAGACTCTTGGATGGAGGAAAATGGGAATTTCATCAGTTCCAGCTAGGAAGCTGTTTGCATGCCTCACATACTTCGTGCCGCCACCAGTTATTTTTCACAGTTGCTACATCCTTAGGTCAGAGGTGACTATGTGTTTGGCACAGGATATCTGCAGAGCTCTTCCAGGGTAAGATAAGCCACTGAGACAAAATGAGATGAAAGTATCTTCAGATGTGTATGTGTGTGTGTGTGTGTGTGTGTGTGTACATGCATATAAGTGTGGATATTAGGTTTGGCATGGCTGCACCACTGATGACACAGAACTGTGGAGTCCAGGTTCTTCCAGGCCACCTACAAGCACATCAGCCTCCAGTAATTATCTTGGATTGCAAAAGTTAGGCCACAAATACTAGTGAGGAGCAGGCCCAAAGCCATCCCATACCGGCTCTTTACAGGTTGTTGTGGACGAGTGTTTTAAGGTCACTTAAAGAATCGCCAGCCAAAGTATTTGCTAAAGCAGATTTATTATTGAAATGAAAGCATGACAAAGAGTGTTGGCAAGGTTCGCTGTACTGCTTACTAGATGGTTAAAGCAGAGGGAAAAAGCAAGGATCCCAAACTAATCTAAAACTATCTATGTAAAGGCTAGCAAGAGGCAGGTAAGGGCATGTGAGGGCAGGTGGGAGGGTGGGGGACAAGGTATGGAAGGGAGCAGGAAGTGATGAGAATAGGACGGGGTAAGGATGAAAAGAAATGTACAAGACCCTTCCGTTGAGTCACAACGTTCAGAGTATTATCCCCATGTTAAACTGGGCCCAGACTGGGCCTACAGTTTATGCCAAACACCTAGCAGTACTTAACATCACTTAAACTTAAGAGCGCTTAATTCTAATAGCACTTAAAATACTTAAACTTAACAGAACTTTATCTTAACATCACTTAAACTTAACAGAACTTGAACTTGACAGAACCTAAAATTAATATCACTTAATCTTAACTTGAACTTAACAAAAATTAAACTTAAACTAAACAGAATTTGAAATCATCAGTACTTACATGTGACATCACTTAAATGTAACAACACTTAACAGAACTTAAATTTAAGAGAACCTAACCTTAACAGAACTTAACATACCTAACATCATTTAAATTAAACAACACTTTAACTTAACAAAACTTAACTTTATTTAAACTTAATAACACTTAACAGATATGAAACTTAACAGCACTTAATAACACTTAACAGAAATTGAACTTAACAGTGCTTAACCTTAACAGTACTTAACACTTAATTATGCTTAATAGATAATTCAACTTAAACTCCTTAGCAAAGGATTCATATAGAATTTACTATAACTTACTTACGGGCCTAACTCTAAAATACTTAAGCTAGAACAACCTTCCTCATTTATTTTCTCCATCATTTCCACACTTGCATGCACACAAATATAGAGTCTTTTCAAGGTATACCTATGAAAAATCCCTTTGAATTCAGTGAAATAGTCACTTTGGTTGCCTTTGCATCATTTCAGTGGGCTCAAGGTTGAAACTTGAGGAGTGAGGATATGAGCTCAGAAATCATAATTGCTGTTTGGAGATTGTCCTCCAAATTTGGCAAGCTTGAGTGGAGTGTTTTCTAGCTCTGAGAGGCCCCACTCAGAGGGAGATGCTGACTGAAGCCCCCTTTGGTCCAGCCCCTGAGGATGGCTCAAAGGGTCTCACTTTGGACCACATTTTATAATGTCACAAGAGAGTGAGCTTTAGTCATAGTAATTTTCCATCCTGACCTCAAGTCAAGTCAGTAAATTTCTTCAAAAGCTCAATAATAAAAACATTGTCCACTTGGGGTTTTTTTCAGTCAAGAAATGTAGGTTTCCAAGGCTGTTCATTAAAAAACTGGAGCTCATTAGACAGCAGTAGTTCCTGAGCACTGATGGATTGGCAGACTCATCTCCTCTTGCCTCTGTGCCTATAAAAAAAGATGTATCATACTCCAGTTTTAAATTGATGGAAATTCTTGATCAGGTTATCTAAATAATGTTTCTTTTTAAGATTGTTTTGAACATGATAAAACAATATTACAAGTGAGGAGGTCTGTGCCATAGGAGTACACGTCCAGCTAGTATGCACACTCTAACATATAGAACCATATTTCAACAATAAGAGTAATACAGCATAAATCATAAAAATGACAATAAAGTGCAACATTGCATCTAAAATTCCTTCCAAGATAATTTCTGTGCTATGTATCATTTCTGTGCTGTGTATCCCTTTTGTGCTGTGATGAATAGTGATTGGGGTTCTGTGCCCGTTGCTTCAGATGCATTCTAGCAGTCGACACAAGTCATCTTGCTGCAGTGATTTTTTTCACTGGTGCAGGGTTCCTCTCAAGGGG
Source organism: Anthoscopus minutus (assembly GCA_013399455.1). Taxonomy (NCBI): domain Eukaryota; kingdom Metazoa; phylum Chordata; class Aves; order Passeriformes; family Paridae; genus Anthoscopus; species Anthoscopus minutus. Next base: position 8,393 of record VWYI01008102.1, on the reverse strand, counting down.
TTTGGGCAGTAAATCTCAATAGTTTGTGTAGATAAACTGTAGTAATTTCTGTGTTGTGACAGGAGCTGGATAATTAAAGTCACGTCATATTGGGTGCTTATTTCTATAAGCCTAATGAGCATTTGTCATATCACAGTTCACCCTATATAGTTATAAATGAATATTTGACATTTCTGCTGTGGAAAAGATGTTCATGTTGAAAAAATGCTTAATCAGAGAAATTTTTGATATACACACAAAGTCTTGTGTTCAACTGGATGAGTGAATATTTGCCTGCAAGAAGGTGGATAAATTGCAGGTAGTACCTAATATGTACATAACGGCATTAGTTTTCTTCTTAGAACAGTTTCTAGCCAATATGGTGCAGAGACTCCCTCCCTTATATTCAGTTTATATAAAATGTTTCCAAGTAGACAGTTTTTGCACATATTGCAAGTCAAGAAGTTTGCTTTTGGGCAGATGTGGAGTTGTTTCAGCATAACTAGTTACCACCAGTTTATCTGTCAGAGGAACAAGGCTGTTGGGTCAGATATTAAAAAACCTGGCCAGCTACTAAAATTTAGAAAACATCTATATGGACAGCCTTCAGCCTGCTCTAATTCCTCTCCTTCTAATCCTGGCACCCTCCAATGAGCCCTCTGGGACCTGTGGAGCCAAATCAGGGGTTTACCAGGGTTTCTCTGGAGGACCTATGAGTCGCTCTGGGACCTGGAGATGGAGAAGCAGGAGTGGGAGACCAGGAACAAGAAGCTGTGGTGATGGATGGAGGGACTCCAGAGGGAGCAGCAGAGACAGGAATGCCAGGGTAGCAACCTCAGTCTCTGGGTGGGCTCTATGGAGTTGGAGCTGTTGGAAATTCAGACAGAGCTGGAGCAGATCTGGTGCAAGACTGAGGTTTTGGCAGATGAAAACCTGCCAGATGGTGGCTGTAGGTAGAGGTGCAGTGGTGGTGGGAGCATGGTGAGGCCAAAGGCTGGGAGTGGGTGCTGGAGGAGCAACCGAAAATCATGAAGGCCCGCCTGAGCCAGATGAAAGAGCATCTGCATGTTCATGTGGACCATGTGGCCACATTATGGGACTTTGACATATTCTAGAAAACCCTCCTGGAAGAGCAGAAAGTATAGCATTTCCATAAGCCTGGAGCTCCAGAGGAATATTCCTGTGTTTTGCTGCCAGTGGTTCCAAAAGAGTCAGACTGGCAGCAGAGGCTGCAGCACCTGCAGCACTTTCCCCCTCCAGAAGCCCGGGGCACTAGGGCTGAAGTGGCGTGCAGCTAAGAGCTCCACTGACAACTTCGGCTTCAATATGTTCCCACCTAGAGCTTACCAGAGGAAATATTCCAGAAGATTCAGCTGCTCATCCAGGCAACCCTGGACAGATAAGCCTCTCTACCTAAGGCCAGATGGGAAGTTTTTTTCCTCCAGTTTCCTGGAAATCTACAACAAACCTCAGTGAGATATGATGATGGGAAAGGGGTATTGTGGAATGCAGCTGGAAATCTGACATACTGGCCTGGGCAGCGGCAAGTTCTATGTGTACAACATCATCTGGATGTCCATGATGCAGGAGAAGATGCTGGATCTGCTGCAATGCATGTATGCCAGGCTTAACAACCACTCATCCCACAGCTGCTCTGTGTGCCAGCTGTGTACCCATGGGGACCACTGTGCACTTGATAACCCCTGCAACTGCTCCCTGACTCTGGTGCACATGACAGGATCAGAGAGCCTTGACAAAACAGCATCTGGTAGGAACTGGATCCAAGAAACTCAACCCATAAACTTTCTGTCTTGTAAAACAACCCATCACTGTCGCCTTCTGAAAAAAAAGGTACATTCCACACTGGAATAGCAAATTGATGGAGCCTCTACACTACACTCTATGGCTCAAACTTTGATATGGACTTGGTGATCCCTGGAAATGGAAAGAGACGAGAGAGAGGGAGAGGTACAGAAGAATAGAGGGACAAATACAATCTATAAGGTGTCTTTAAGCATTTGAGGTAATCTGTAATTCTATACAATGTACAAATTGATTACCAAAATGAAAAGCAGAATGATTAACATTTAAGAGACAAGCAAAAGGTACAACATTTTGTTAAAAATCCTTGCTGCTGCTGGCAATGAATCAAATAAAATGTCCCACCAGTGTTGTTCCATATCTATCTTCACTTGTTCCATGTCTCAGTGGCTGCCTTTCGCATTGTGATGAACAGAATCAGGCTTTTATCCTTTGTCATGTGCTTGCTTCAGCCATCTCAAGCACTCATGTGGCAGCTTCATTACAGTCATGAGGTTCATGGCAACAGGAACAGTTTGTTAGGCTGGGAACAAGATATAGTCAGATTTCAGTAAATGGTAAGAGGTAATTGGAGCTCAATAGTTAAAACTGTGACCCTTAATTTGAACTATTTTACAAACATAAATGTTAGATTCATTACTTCTATCTACAATAAAGTTGTCTTCAAGTACAAAATAACAAGGGGTTCTCATTCAGGATGAACTCTCATCCATTCCTTCAGGCCACACTTCATGTTCCAGGTATAGAATATACCTTTGCTGTGATTTAATCCTGGCACAATGATTGGGCATATGGTATATACCAAAGGATTATCTATTGCTAAAACAAAACCCATGGCTTTACTGTGAGCAAGATCTAAAGTGAAATTGACTAGTTACCATCAACAGTGGGATTTCTTTCCAAATTTAGCTGGGTTATTCCAGGTTGCCTTCTGAATTTCAGAGGACAAATTGCTTTGAACTACTTTATAATTGCTGCCACAACTGATAAACATCTATAATTGCACCCACAGCTGATAAACATCTATAGTATAGAATACACTATGGATACCATATCGCTTAGCATAAATAAAAAAGTGAGGGTCTCCCTTCTTGTTTATGCTTGTTCATGTGTGAAGCAAATTTGGTTCATGATGACAATAATTGCACCTGCAAGGAGGGTAAACTCACTTTCAACGGTTAACCTGATCTTCAGTAGGGGTGTGCTGACATCATTCTTAGGAAGAGGAAACAACACAAACCTCAGCCAAGTTTGTTCAACGGCTTGGACTAATGACACAAGTAATTTTCCTCACTCAGAATATGTTTTGTTGCTTTAAACCCAGTCAACCTGAGCAGTAGAGATCTCTTTGGTTCATCAGGACCAGTTTTAGCCATCCCTCAGGTGCAATCTAGTCTTCTACTTCACAGAGTGCTTCCTGAATTGCTGTTTCTGCTTCTCTCACCTTTTCTGGGGCTCAGGGTGGTCTCCTGCAGTTGAAGTTGTCCTCCACAAGCAGGATGCTCTCTGAAGTTGAGTTACTAGCTCTGCAAAACAGCAGAGCAGTGATTAAAGACACAGTATTGGCATTCAATTTTCTGCAATAAACCTTTAAACCACAACTGTCAGTTTGGCTTTTTCACCAGACAAGCAGGAGAATTAGAAGGGTAGTGTAATTGAGTGGTGGTACCTCTTTTCTCCAGATCTGTGACCATAACTCCAAATGTATTACCACCCTGTAAGATAAGTGTCCAAGCATCTGCCTGCTTTGTCCCTGCTGGATTGGTGATATTGGGCACCTCAGCTGTTAGTGGCACCAAATTAGCCAGAACTTCAGAAATCCTACCTTGCTTCACAGCAGACATCCAGGACTGAGACACACCAGCAATCCTTGGATCAGAAAGTGCAGGCACTGCATTGAGCAAGCACACTGCTGTCTCTAAATTTCTTTTGGGGTTATGGTTAACATTTGAACCAAAGTACCACATTTGCCATCCGGCAAACACCAGGCTCTATAGTTCAGAACACTGAAACCCAAATTTACATTGTGATCTTGTATTTCAAAGCAAGTAGTCAGCATATTTCTCATACAGGACCCATAAATTTAGCTTAGCAGCTTGACAGATAACACATGCTCTGTTTGCTTTGGTGTTTTTAACTCTTTGCTGTCTGAGTCATGGACTCAGATTCTCAGCATCTCATTATGTTAATATTGAATGTAGAGCTCCTGTTTCCATTAGAATTTTTATTAATTGTTAAGGAGAACCGATTGTAATCTGAATGTCTGGGCCATTATTATGTATTCTTTGATAGAATTCCACTTGCTGGATTTCAATATCACTTAGTCTGTGGATACAATGCCCTGGCAAATCACATCTGAATTGGAATCTGTACAATGCCCAGAGAATTGGGAACTTGCTTAAGCATCACCTTTACCTTTTCTTCCAATTTTTGGGATTTTTCTTCCTTTGTTCCTTCAATGGTTTCTGCAGCTGCTCAAATTTCAATGACAGCTGCTTTCCTCTCCTCTATTTCCTCTTCCAGATCTTGTTTCTGTCTACTGTGGTTATCCAAATTCCCCAATAATTATCTTTCCTTACACACTGCCAAAGCAAGGGGAGTCCTAAAGTGATCATTCTTAGTCAAAAGTTTATCAGCTTGTATTCTCAGCCTCTTCTGTCTCTCTCTCAGAAGCCAGTGATGTCTCTAATACCTCATTTTCTGTCAGTTTTATTTTTGGTGAGCCACCTTTTGTCTTTCCAACTGCTGTTCCCGTATTCACTTAACAAAGACAGCAAGCCATTTCCCAGCTCCCAATTAACAACACCAGCCTATGGGGCCATAGGAATGATAAGTCTCTCACACTCTGGAGCTCTAATTCCTGCATCATCCTGTTTATCCTACCCTTGGCAAGGCACTGCAACTTTCTTTTTCTCCAGGCACTGTACTACCTTCTCAAGAATAGCAGCAGATAATTTATCCATCATTCCTGAGGAAGTCCCTTCTGCAAACCTTCCACAAACAATTCACTCTGTCAGACACTAGGACCCTGCTGCTCCGATTTGGGAGGTCCACTTCCTGCTGCAATTCCAATCTCCTGATTGCTGTTGGTATAGCTAACTGGCTCCTAAACTATCTCCCCCACATTAAGGGTCTTCCCTCATTCTCTTACTGCCTCTCTTCATGGTTAACATGCGCCTCAAGCGGTCTTGTACCACAAAGTGTTTCATCACATCTGTCAAACCTCCAGTCACGGGAAACATAATATTTGGATTGGCAACCAATGACACAGCTGAGGGCTGTCCCAGAACCAACCATCTGTCATTCATCAATTGTAAACCTGCTGCCTCTTGTGCACTCTCCATCACATGATCTCTAGCTGGGGTCTCTATCCTAACCTGGGTCACCCCTTTCTAAAGGATCCAAACCTCCTGCCCAAAAAACAGTGCTCTGAGTTGAGGACAACTTCTCTTTCTGGTCATCCACCATTAAAAACACTCCTGTCCCCCTTGAGCCTCTGCCATAGACAGCCTTATTCAATCAATTCTATCACTCTCTAACCACATTCAGTTTCAGGTTCCTGTGAGAGTCTGCTGTCCTTTTCCTGGAACTTTGCTGTCTCAGCCACTGTAGAGTACAATTTCAGTAACAGTTGTATAGCCTTGACCATCACTAATGGTTTCTTAATCCTGACATTACTCCCATAAGATTTTCTCTCTCACACACACACCCTGGAGCTCTGCCTGAAGCCTCCTAGTATGGCAGTGAGGAATGCCTCTGCCTGCAGTCTGCTTTCCTTTTCCTGACTGAGCTCAGCAAAGCCTCTGCCTGCAGCCTGCTCTCCTTTCTACAGTCATGCTTGGCAATGAGCAGTCCCTTCACTTGAATCTTGGCATACCTGTATTTTTGGGCAGTGGTTAAAGATGCTTCCAAAAGTGCACCCAAAATGTTTTACCTTTCCACTTCCATAACTTTTGTTCACTTAACACCACACTTATTTGTTTAAATGCAGCCTCGGAGTTATACCCATTTCAATTTGCTCATTCTTTCAAATTTAGCAGAATCAAGGAGCAGTCAAACACTGACACTTCCTGGACAGTCTTGGCTTACAGCTGTTCTGGTCCATCCTGGCTGTTAACAGCCACTTCTTAGCACTCTCTACCTGGAAATCACAGGTGGAGTGGTGATATCCCAAAGGAACCCCTTCACCTACTGCATGTCATCCATGATGACTCACTCTAAGGGGAAGGAAGCCCCTAAGATTTGTAAATGCCCATTGGTTAAAAGGAACAGCAAAAAATGGAGAGTCTGCAAAAATTAAAAAAGTTCTATTAGCAAATTACACACTTGGCATGGAAATTGGTAAGGTAGTCCCTGATCTACTATATAAGCACATAGCAGTAGATTTTAGAAAAAGGGGTAGAGTGAAAGAGAAGAGAGAAATTAGAGAGAGAGGTATGAATTAAAGTGAGCATACAAGAAAGAAAAGGAAAAGAAATAGGAAGAGAGAAAAAGAAAAAGAAAAAGAAAAGAAAAGAAAAGAAAAGAAAAGAAAAGAAAAGAAAAGAAAAGAAAAGAAAAGAAAAGAAAAGAAAA
>VWYI01008101.1:69837-123364 GCA_013399455.1 Anthoscopus minutus | reverse complement strand
TTTTTTTTTTTTTTTTAATGCAATACTTCTACCTTGTAAAGAAAACCTGCAAAACATTAATAACATCCCTCTGGTTTAAAGTTTTTCTGGAATCAAAGTTATTATAGCTTATTGTAACCATCACAGCTATCAGCAGCTTTTTAATGATGCATTCACCAAGATCAACAAAAAAGCTGCATCTATCTTAGCATAAGAATCACACACAATCTCTCTACTGTTTAACTCTCATTAAGATTGCAAATGGCTTTTTCTAGCTTTTCATGAAAGAACCAAAATGTTCCTTTTATTTCTAGATAGAACTAGAAAGTCATGGCCAAATACACTGACAGGCCTAATATAACACTATACCACCAACATGAATTGTTGGCAATTTGTCAGTGTTAATGTAGGTTACCTGTTTGAAAATAAGCTGAAGAGTCACAACTTAAAAGAATTTTGCTTAAAACTGGTCAGTTTGCAAGATGTTTTCTTTTACAAAAGATCAAATGAATGCTTACTGACAACTTTTCCACACGATTTCTAATCTGGGAAATCAATACTGATTAAGAGCTAAGCTAGTTTTTAAATCAAAAAAGTAACAGCTACAAAAATATTGTTGTGAATTAAATACACATATTAAATGTTTAACAGTGCAAAACGTTGAGATGAAGCATATGGAATAATGGCTGCAACCTTTACAACAGTTAGTTTTAATACAGTTTCTAAAAAGTTCCTGAGTTCCTGCTTATTTTTACGGCATATAGATGGAATCTGTGTGTTCTTTATTCAAAGAACTGCAGATGGTGGGTTTATGTTGAGTGTTACTTGCATGCTTATCATTTGTCCATTCCTCCCCATCTGTGATGGGATCAGCCTGCTCTGAAGTCTCTATTTCTTCCTCTTCACTTTGTTCTGCATTGTCTTCTTCAGCACCACTAAGGGTCTTCCCAAGCTGCAGCGTCTCCATAGTTCTCTGGGTCTCTGAAACCCAAGATTCAATTCTGCTATTAAGCTGAACTTCTACAGAAATTGGTTCATGGGCATAATCCTCCTCATCATCATCTTCCTCTTCCTCCTCCTCTTCCAGCATTCCTGGCACGAGAGTACTGGTGGTACTGGTCATGGAGGAATTCAACAGATCTCGGCAGCTGCCATCCAGGGATCCTGTTTCTGTACTCTGCTGTGAGGCCCATTCCAGATTGTCATCTGGTTTTACCTCATCTTTGTCACCTGGGGTGGATTTTCCGTGATTTGTTGCTGAGGTAGTGCCAGTTGTAGCCAGAGGTGGTTGTTTATTAACAGTGGTTTTTTCCATTTGGCCATTACCAACTTTTTCTGGTACTGCAGCCTTGCACACTGATTCTCTCTCATTTTCAGAGGCCTCTAACCCATCAGATGTTTCCACCATATTTCTCCAGTTTGTTTCTAGAAATTTTGAAAGAAGTTTAAGTAGGAAACATTAATTCCTTGTATATAAAAACATTTCTCCTGAGCATGCAATAACAGCCTTAATAGCAAAATGAGCTAATAATATTTATATTATTCTATGCTTTTTAGGAAAATTTCTACTAGAAAAAAGAGGAAGAAGGGAAGAAGACAACAGAAAGAGCTGTGAATAACCTTGGGTTTTTACAATACCCTAAAGCAGACATTATAAAGTTGAAAGTTTGTGCCACTTAGTTTCCTGTATAAACACTAAATGGAGCACTAAGAGTAGTCAAAGAGGTATATTTTATATATAAATTAAATTATATATAAATATATATATAAAAATATATAAAGTATAAATTAAAAGAAGAAAATTGCCACTACCATAAGTCATACCTTTAACAACTTCCTATAAATTATTTAACTCCTGAAATGAATTTAAGATACCACAAAAGAATTCACTAAAAAGAGCCAGCATTCTCTTTAATTCACTCTCAGACAAAAAAAAAAAGGCAGCTTTTGACTTCTAAGAAGTAGTCTCCCTTTTATATTCCTTTTTTATCTGGGCTTAAGCAACTGGATAAATCAACTCTCCTTTTGCTCACAGCAGATGCATTCACTGCCATCTCAAGTTTAAAAATTTAAGCTACGTGTCCTATCTTCAGAGATCTCATTTTAATTCCTGCTGTCATCAGTTCTTCCTCAGTCATATGATCAATTCTGTGCTATTGTTTTAAAACAGTTCAATAAAACTGGAGAAGCCACCTCCACTGATGTTAAACATCTATAACACTTCTGAGGACTAGAAATTATTATTTTCTATATAGTTCAGGGAAAAAAAATTTCTTATGAAATTAACTGAAGACCAATGGATCTTTTCTTACCCCTGGATATTGCAGAGTACTGCAAATTAGCAAGAAGGATCACACCTTTAGCTACATATCACAACAAACAGCATTTGGAAAACACCAGCTTCTATTTACAAAGGTAAGCTTTAACCTACTTACCATATTCTTTCTCATTGACCTCAGATATGGGTTCAGAAATGACACTACAGAATGAGATAGCACTTGCTGCAGAAGGGTTACGAGAATGACCCATGTGATGTGGGGCCTTTTTGACATTCTTCAAGGCTTCTTCTGCCTGTTCCTGTTCCATTGCAGCCACCATGTCCTGGTAGGCTTTCCTGGCCTCTTCAGTCAGGGATACCAGCTTATTGAACAGATCCTAAGTACAAAGGCAGTTTCATCAGCAGTAATTCTTACTAAGAGTTTCCACTTTACATTACTCCTCTCAGTCCAAGGCATATCACATATAAGCCTCAAGATTAATATGAAATACCTCAACTTTAACTAAGAATTAGCTCTTCTCTGTATTAAATAATAAATGTATCACTCCAGGTTTATGCAACTTTGACGAGATGGACATACTTGATGATACACTGTTTTTCTTACATTCTTAAACCTTCCAGAGAATTTCTGATTACAGTTTACGTCTGTTTAAAAACTACACTGAGATGTTATGACCAAAGTGTTTCAGCACAGTCTTTCAGTACCATAAAAACTGAATTTCAAAGAAAAGACACTGTAATAAAGATGAGATCAGGGCTATTATCAAAGGTGTATTAGGTGTGCTCTCAATGCCAAATCAATTCTTTACTACATAATTGTTTACTCCAGCCACTTATGTGATTGGAATTACTCACCTCAGCACCTGAGTAGTTGAAGATACCCACAACACTAACAGGAACCAGCTTGTTCACACAGCGGCCAAGAGCCTTGCGGCCAAGAGCAAAGACAAACGGAATTTCTTGTTCCCGTGCCATGGCTATTACATTATACAGAGCCTCATCTAGTCCACCTTCAAGAAAGCAATTATAAATAGATATCTAGTCACTTGAAGTCATTATATGGCATGATACAACTCTAACCTGCTTTAACTACAATTAGTCCATAAAACTTCAATACACACATCAGCAGCTCCTGTGTTCCAGAGGATAACACACAATACATTTCAGGGGTAGTGAATGTACAGATAAAGGTGATATTCTGTATTCTCTATTAGTCTTGCACACAAGCCAGAGTTTCACAAGTCCTTTCTTAAGCAGAGCTTTGCTGTTCTCCTATCTCAGGAAGCCTCTGTTTATACTTCTGGTTGTGGTAAAATATGTTGGTTGACTAACTTACAATTCACATTTCTCTTAAGGAATCTTCCTAAAAAGCACCCAGAGCTCAGGACTCCCTGCAAGGTGTACTGAACACAGAAGTAACACAACCAGATATTGTAGAATTGAAATTTACTGTTTCTTTGAGCTTTTCACCCCTCCTGAATGAGTTTCTTCCAAGACTGGAGTAGAAGAGAATAAATGTGGAATGGCAATTATCCAGTTGGAGTCTGGAAGTGTTACATCATGCATAGTAACAAATGCTTCCAACCTTGTTAATTAACACATCTAATCAGCACAAGAAAACTGAAAAGAGCCAAGTGCACACCACTTATTTTTATCATTCATACCTTTTGACTGAATTTTTTCACAGTTGGGGGATATGATTACACACTTGATCTTGTTTAGCTTCATGTGCTTTGTAACCTCACGCAACCCCATAACGAGTCTTCTCCTTGCCTTAGCTCTCATGGGATCCTTCTGGTAAATCCGTTCCTGGAAGCTGACAAGCTCTTGCAATAGGAGAGTCACGCACTCATCTATTTCTTTACTTAGAACTTGGTTACAATATCTGTCAATTCAAAACAACATTGACAAGTGTCAGCATTCCTACTTCACAAATATTAGCCTAACCAAGGTTTTACCTGGACTTTTTGCAAATGAAAATAATCTTACTTTCTCAGAACAGTCAACTTTAACTGGCGTCATTAAAAGGATTTAGAAATCAGACTGCAAACTGTAAGTTAAAAATACATCTTTAAACCATTTGTATTTGTAGTAATATCCCTTACTTCAAGAAGCCAATCAAAAATAATATTAAAAATACAAACAAATACTGCAGTAAGTGCCTCAAGCAATGTTTTTCTACTTAATTTAGTACATTATAAAAATACATTAATAAAAACCCCTAACACATTAAGAGGTACTATTACAGTATTTTAAGCATTCCTAAGTATTCCTTCCTTTCCCATCCAAAGCATACACTGCTTTCCTTCAAAAAACATTTTTCAGAGGATACTCCCACCTTGCTTATTTGCTGTGGCAACAAAGGAAAGTCACAAGTGCATGTACATATATACACACATTTGTGAACAAACACAAGTGATCCATTTAGGGGAAATAAAATACTTGCAAGAACCTTCTATTTCTGAAAGGGAAGCTTATGTTCATTAAGCTCTTAAGTCTACTAAATCTACCCACACTTAAAATACAAGGGTGACTGAAGTTCAAGCCTTGAATTTATATTATTAAAGCAAAACTCTTACTCTCTGAATCTCTTGCTGTGAATTTTGGTTATTGCAGAAGATGCCATCGGACTGCCTATTCCAGAACTAGCAGGTGAACCCTGTGAAACTGGGGTCATGCAGTACGGAGAATTCTGACTTGCTGGAGAAAGTGAAGTATCACTAGGCATACTCAGACCAGTTTCTGAAAGGTAATTTTTAAATATTATAAAATACAAATACATTTTTTATGTAAAAGAAACAGAACCACACTTCTTGTGAACTTCTTGTGTTCTCACTCCCTTACTCTGTCCAAATTCCATTTTGAAAACACTAAATGTTATTCCCTTCCCTCCTGGAGGGGTAGGAGAAAGGGGAGAAAAACTGAACACACATCCATCACCCAGCATGGAGTGGATAAACAAGCAATATTTGAATATTCATTAAAATATATCTTGAGCTGATCTTGGGAAAGTAATAAAGTAGAATAAAAAACCTGTTTAATTATTATTACTCCTTCCAATAATTCCTTACTATTTATATATATAAAATACTCAATTAACTTATTCCTAGAATGTCTAGGATTTTCCCTCTCTAGTCAGACAGGTCATTCAGAAGAAAAAGTTATGAAGCAGTAAATGCAGAATCCTGACAGACACCTCCTTCCCCACTCCTACTGCCCCAAACATGTTGAAGACATTGAAAATTCTCTGGAGTTTCTCAGTTGCTCAGAGCTGCTGCTGCAAATTGACAATCCAGACATTGCAGCTGATTGACATGTTCAACAAACTGGAAAACCCTATTTACAGTTTGCAACTTCTATACCTGGAAAACTTTCAGTATGCTCATCATTAGAAAGTACTGTGGTCAACACAGCATGGTTGACAAGAGGTCACATTTTGTTTGCTTACCAAAAATACTATCAACTCTGACATGTGGTGGGAACATCCACTTGAGGTAGTAATTTAAATGCTGTATGGAGATCATGTAGAGAACCCACAGTGACAGACAAGGTATTTTAGAAGAGGGTTTCAATAGCTAGTATTTCATAAAGTCAAAAAAAGATATAGTCAATTAAAGAAGATTATCAATTAAAATATAAAGTCAATTAAAAGGTAATATCAATAAATGGTGTAGCATAAGATGACAAAATATGAAAATAAGCAGATTAGAACAGCTGAGGAGGAGTGATGGGCATCTAGAGCCAGAGACCAACCTTCCTGAGAGGCCAGCTCCTGAGACTGGTCAGCAGTCAAGTCTAAATGAGCCTCTTTCTGTTCATCAGAACCCAGAAGGCTGTGGTCAGCTGATAAACGGCCTTTCTTCTCTTCTCTCTCTTTCAAAATAATCTAGAAACAAAACCAACAGCTGTGAGCATCTGAAAATCAGAGATACCTGTAAAGAAAAACATCCCCAACACTGAACATAACACAAAGTTAAGCAAGTTGTTTTGAACTTTCCTACTTGTATCAGGAAAGAAACCCTGGAAATCATTTCAGTTTCCTCTGTGATCACAAACAGTACTTCACTGCAGCATTTTAGATGGCATACTCAATACACACTTCTACATAAATAGTACTTTCAATAGTTTAACTACTGTCACAGCTTCCTTTCTGATACATAACATTCACTTATTAACAAATTCTTATTCCCATGCCTCTAAAAGAATACCTCATGCAGGCATACTAGTCATCTTTATGAAGCACCTCAATAAAGATAATCCTTTCTATAAAAGAAAGGCAAGTGCAAAGGTAAGTAGCCATGGATATACTGGTATTACTATCATGCTTATTAGCAACAACATAAAAACCTTGATAACAAAGAGTTTAGAATATTTTTCTAAAAAGGTGAATTCTTCTAACTCAGACCACAGACAGGTCAGAGAAGGCCTGCATTTTTAGGGCTCACATTTTTATATTTTATCTTCTGATGTCCATATATATACATTCTATTCCTTCTGCACATACCTAATGGACAACTGCATGAATATAGATATATACAAGCAATTAATTATTTCTAAATTTACTCAAAAGTTGTGGGTTTGCTTCAAGTTCTTTACCCATCTCTACAAAAAGGAGTAAGAAAAACTAAGGTTAGCATACTACATTGCACTACAGACTAGGAATCAGCCACATGAAAAAAACTATAGTTGTCCCATGTGTCCTAGTGGCAACAGTCAAAAAAAAGAAAACACCCATGCAATCTGTATTGAGACACATTTTTATTAACTTCAGCTGATTATGTGGATATAAAAGTTATGTTACATGCCTAGATCCAAAGGAAAGGGCATCACTTCAGCAGAAAATGGAGGCAGAAGCTGCTAACTCCCTTGCCCTATGCTCACGGGAACTAGTCCTCAACTAAGAAAATAACAGGTTGGGGTTTTTTATTATTTTTGAACTATGAGTGTGGGTCAAAATACTCCAAGGTTGGCATATTTACCTTTTTAAGTGCTGTAGGACGTTTCAGTTTTGCAATCTCTCTCTCTTTTCCTCTTTTCACTTTTGGAGCAGTTGAATCCAAAGGATTAAGGCAACCCATAGATGACTGTCCCTTTGTTAAGGACTTTCTGCTGGCAGATTCTTTGGTATGAAAGGGAGCAGCACTGCCAACTAAATACAAGATAGATATTGGTTTGACCAAAAGACGTGTCAGCTTTATTTCAACATTGTTTTCAGAATTTCCACTGATGAATTCTCTAAGTAGATTTTCCTTCCTTGGAAAAAAAGCAGTTCATAATGACAGGAAAATTACATCATCGGATATTGTTGCTTCCAGATGGTTTTAAGCTTTCTTCAACTTAGCCTAATGTTTTAGGAAACTGTGGATTCCAGGAATTATTTTAATAAAAGGTAAGGGGTCTCTCTCAAATGACTACATGTAGCTTTATTAGTTAGATGATTACGGTAAGATGGATTGCAAATATTTATCCAAACACTGATTTTCAGTTGTTAAAGACTTGAATAGTTGACAGGACAAAACAGATGAGAGAGTACAACATGTAGTGAAGTGGATCTTTTGCCAGAAAGAATAAAAGAAGTGCTGTCTCAAATGGAAATGCCAACAGTTCTTTGCTGAGCTTTGTTTGATATAACCTTGCCAACTTGAATTAATGTTTGAACGCCACTGAAACTCAAAGCAGGTACAGGAACCAACACACCAGAAGGAAAATGGTAACTATGTGCATAATGATGGACTCCAGGCTACATACAAGAGCTTAGGAATCAGAATGGCAGGGCTATAATAAGTAATTACAAAAATGTCAATTCTGCATTTGGCAGCAAGTATTAAAAATGCTAATTTAATGGTGTGTTGATACAGACATGGCAAAAAAGTATAATTACGCCATTGTATAGATTCATGATGGAACTATAACCTAATATTCTGCTTATCTCTGATCTTATTTTTAAAAGGATATAGTAGAACTACACAAGGGTATAGAAAAAGCAATATGGATTCTCAGAAAAGATACTTCCAGAATTAAATAACTAAATAGACTAGGACTCTTGAGAAACCCGACAGACATCTAGAATCAGAAGAGGAAAGAAGGGAATGACTGCTCAGTCTTTTTACAAAGGCTGTGAAAGCTACCAATATTTTGAATAAGAGCACAAAAAAACCCAATACTGACCTCTATCCCAAAAGAATACAGCAGAAAGAAAAGTTTCTCTGACCACAGGATGTAGTAAGATTACAATTCATTGCCATTGGACATTATGGGTGGTAAAAGCATAAGGTAGAAACAATGGACAGTTTAATAAACAAATTTGATTTGAAAAAGCTGTGAGTCAGGAGACCTTGACCCATAAACAGCAGAAATTGGAAGAACATCCTAGGGACATTATCCCTCCGTATCACAGTCATGGATATCCTCTCTTTCAAAGAGTATTTTATAATATATTTAGTAGATGTTCCTTTCACATATTAATTTCAGAACTGAATTACTCTCAGGCCACAAATCCTGAGTTTTGACTACCAGACATTTGGCATCTGTTCCATATGGATTTTCACCATTATGTACTGCAGCTCAGAGGGTGACAGCACAGGTAATTTATTGAGAAATGCAGTAAAAATAATCTTTCCAAATTTTTATCACACTTATATTCAAAAGCTAAAACTTGACAGAAAGAAAAACATTTAAGATGCTCAGATCAATTACATTCATGTTAGCACAAAATGTATTTAGCCACCGTCAGGCAGACTAGAAATACCTGTGTAGGAGAGGGGCCTGGTGTTGGTGATCTGACGAGCTTTCATTGCTTGCTGCTGCTTCTCAAGAGCTGCTAACATGTCACCCAAATCTAACTGAACAGGGGTCTTGCTCTTCTTTCCAGCTGCTTTTGATAAAGCCTCCTACAACAGGAACATTGCATACAATAAATAAAAAGAAATGGTGCCTGCAACATCCTTTACAAAGAGATTACTGCTTTTAGAGAGTAAGAGGAGCAACAGGTAACTGATCCTCCTTTTGACCAAATGCTGTGGGTGGGCAGGGTGCTACACACTTGGAGTTTCTTCTGTTCCATGCTTATCTCTGAATACTCTTGAGCTGTTGCAAGTGCTGCAGCCAAGGCCTTCTTCTTCTGACTTTTTGCACGCTTTGGTACAGAGGTTGTAATGGGAATTGGAGTTTGGACTATATTGATTGGAGAATTCTCTGGTAAGTCATCCAACTAGAATTTTAAACAAAATGCAAAAAAAAATCCACAATTAAAAGGTCTTTCTCTCCAAGCCACCAAATATGGGCCATTTCAGAAATCAAATCACCCAAGGCTTTGATAACCACTATGACATCCTAATTAATTACAGCTAGATGACACAAGTTAATAAAACTTATTTATATTTCATTTTTGTATGGGAAAGCTATGCTATTTAGCTCCAATTATGGCTTCAGAAGGTTTTCCAGTCTGATTACTAAATAAAGAATTTCCCCCCTCCCCAAGATTTCACATAGGACTTGACTTTCCTGGAAAGCAGCCAGATAGATTAAGCAGTCTATTGGCACAGTTCTGCAACAAAATGTTTAAGTAGATCACATACTGAAAAAAATATCTTTCCAACAACTGCTTCCACAGCCTTAAAGCAGATGTAGATTGAAATTAAAGAAACTACATGACCTGTAATTATTTTGAAAAACTGACAGTACTACTACATATTTGCAGATTTAACAATTTTAAGAGATGTCTGCATGAAAGCATCATGAGGTAGCAGTCACACTCGAGACAGTCTGTGATACAGAGTGTCTGTAACATGTATCTTGCAATCTTACAATGTCATTAGCAGAGAAAAATCCTAAAGTTTTTTCTTTAAGATGGGTTCCCCGCACCACTTATTTTAATTGGCATTTCTTTAGTACCCAAGGCTGGTAACACAAATACCCCAAGATCATCACAATTGCTGCAATCTAAGTTCTGTGGCAGAGATTCATAAAAAAAATTACACAAACTGAAGAGTCTCAAAAGACAATGCTTTGCAAAAGGAAATAATTACTTACTACTTTGGGTGAAATCTTTTGCTGGATGCTACTGCTTTTGCTGCTGCCATTGTCACTATTTAGCTCTGGAAATTCATCTTCATCCTAAACAATACAGGAATTAAGAATAAAAAGGATGGAACCAAAGTCACCTGAGGAGCATTGACTAAAACAGCTTAAGGTAGGAAAACAAATGGAATCCCTAAGTCCCACGTAAGCTAGAAGAGATTAAGTGACACTAATAGAAAATAAAGAAAAATTAGGAAAGTATTTCTGTATCCAAATAGTATTTTTTCAAAAGGACAAATTTTATTTTTTACACAAGCAAAATCCTATTACAATTAGAGGGGATAAACCAGTGATTTCTATTCACAAACTACTAATTTCTATTCACAAGTGAACAGAACAAGTTACTTGAAGGCTGCTCATTTAATCTGTAAACCACAGAGTGTTCTAAATTACTGCACTTGACACAACACCCAAATACAAGTCTCTGTACATGACTAAAGGATTGTCTAATATTAGTGACCTTGACCGTACACCTCTTGGAGCCAGATGTTTTTGTAACTTCCCATTGAAAACATCCCTTATTCCACACACAACTGGCATTGCTACTATGTGGAAAGTTTTCACACAACAGCACCTCAAAATACAGAGGCTCAGGACTCTGCTCGGCTCTGCTCGCCTGGCTTGTAGCTAAAGGTTTTTCGTGTCGTTTCTGCAAGCTCTGCCTCCTTTCTGAAGATGTGCTGTGGTCTCTGCATCTGAAACCAGACTGAAAAAACCACAGGTGATTGGTATTTTGTCATTTCAATTTTTCAAGCTATGTGTGTGCACGCATATGCCTGCTAATTAAAAACTAGGTGCAGTTTTTAGAGAATAGATTGTGCTTTAGTGTTCGAATTTTGTTTTTGTGGGAGCTTTCCGGTGGGTTTGGTTGTTTTTTTTCTTTAAAGCCATACAAAAATTCTACAGACAGTACCAGATTATTCCTCCCCTCCAGCCAATTCATCTTTAAATCTGTAATTTAAATAAAAAGGTTTCTTTTGGCCAAACACAAAGAAACTCAGGAACCGGTGACTAACAGCCATGAACCCTGAGGAACCGTCTGTAACCATGATCATGCCAAAGAACGTTCTCCCACTACATAATTATTCTGCATGTACTTACTGCCTTTTCAACACATTTTTATGACATTGCATATGCACACAGTTCTCTAAAGGCCAGAGACAGCAGAATAGTGGTATAAGCATTGCTCGGGTTATTACGTGACAGGTTGGTGGAAACCAATACGCAAGACTGGATGGCAAAAATCAGTGGATGACTTGAAGTTCACATTTATACTTACCTACTTCTCAAGAAAATTTCCTACACACCTCATACCAATATAGTTTCAACAGAAAATAGTTTCTAGGACAATTCTGCCTTGAAGTACAGTGAATTTGGCTGAGGCAACCTCATTTAAAATTTTTTTGTGCCAACTTTGTTTTTAAATACCTAAAATAACTGTCAGATTCCTACTCTCCCAATGCCATAAACTAACAACAGGGGTTTCTCAAGCCTCTGATTTGACAATAGGTTATAAAAATATTCAGAACTGCTACACTGTCAGATACAAGCATCCATACTTCTTTCTATAATAAACCCACAGCTATCAAACAGGAAGATTCAAGACAGTTTAACAATTCCATCCAAAAACCTAAACAGGCCAAGCTGGCTCACGTATGTTTGCACAAAACAACAGTTCAAAAAAGCTCCCACTTGGAGCTCAGATTTATTGTCTGCAATAACAGAGTTCAAGCAAAACCTACATTTAAACAAAGGCAAATGTTTCAGCCTTCTTTGTACCCCCTCTCTAGACCACTTGCCTCAATAAAATCTCTCAAAATTAGGAAGCCACCTCCTTTCTTTTCACATACTAATTACAAAAATCCTGTCCTACTTGAAGGAAGTGTCACAGAAAGATATTCAAACTTTATCATAAAATAATTTTAAGCCATTAAGAAATAATAAAAATTCTTAAAAATGGAATGCTAATATAAATTTTAAAAATAAAGTTTTGAAGACAACAGGAGTGAGAACACAGAATTCTAGTTCACCACCGCATCAGAATATTTCTTTAGAAAGTTTAGAGAATTTTTTTTCTTCTGAAGTGTGAATGGGTCAAAAATTGAACTAACTTTTCTACACCCACACTATCGTCATTTCACAGGCTGCTTTATATATGCAATGTTCTTCCTAGTTAGATACATATAAAGCACAAGCTATAGGGCAGAAGACTGTCAAGGACATTAAATTATACATATATATATATAATACAGAGCTAGCTCAAAAAACATACCAGTTAGAAATGTGCAGATGTGCCACTGGACTTTAAGGCTGAGTCTCTATACTGTTCTCATTAAATATTTTTTTGCACTTTAATTTTATAATTTCCTTCAAATTTCTTATTTTCCCATATTACAAAAAGCCCCAAATACTTCAATTGAGAACCTCTGACAGAATACCTGGGGATTATTTCTTTGCTCAGCTTGTCTTCCACCTCTAGAAAAGGTTGGAGTCTTTTCAATCCAAGGTTTTTTTTGCGTTGCTTGGGAATTTACATTAGTCCAGCCTATAGCAGCTGAAAGAGAAGTGCCATCCATGAGAAACTGAGTAAGCATCTGGAACACAGCATAATGATTCATATGCCACCAGTGCCAAGAACACAATCCTGATACAAATAAAGTTCTTGGAGAACGTCTAGCTCTCCTGTGACAATGCTTACTTCCCTAGCTATTTTCAGATGTTGGCAGAGTCACCTTTATGGAACACATAAGCTGCCAAGAACTGATCCCCACAAAGCAGTAAGAAAGGAAATCTCAGGTTCACATTCACACCAATTTCCGTTCAGTCATAAATAGCAGTCCCTGGCATTACCTACTACTATCAGACTAATCAAACTATTTGTTCATGGTGTGTGTAAAGCTTCTAAGAAGTATCAGTGCTTCTGAAATAGAAAATGAGAACTCCTTGGCTCTGTTACTAACGAGGTATGAAGTGCAGCCCAAAAGGGTAAGGAAGCTTGGGACAAACTAAACAGGACCACAGCTTTGTCTGAATGTTTCCACTGGAGTCCTTGCTTGTTTTTTAACCCATTAAAGAAAGGCAGCTGTTAATAAATTTATTAGTGATAGCTATACACTTGATCATTCAGCAAGTAACAGGAGTCTCAGTGGAGGCTGTTGGAAATCACAGTGAAGATACATCCTCAGAAGTATCTGATCAGTTAGAGCAGCATGCTGAAGTAGATCAAGAGGTATGTAAAGCAAAAATACAAATGCAACCCAGCCAAATTTTAAATAGCTCACCAATAAAGACAATGCTTACTTGTATTTATCGATGGTTCTACAACCTGAAAAGGAAAAAAAAACCAACTGTTTTAGTAATTTTCATTAGTCTGTAAGCTACAAATATAGCTAAGTTACTCAGTTATGTTTACATACATTCATTGCACAAGAATCTGTATTTCTTGAAGCCATGGCTGCAGCCTGGTTATTGCCATGCTTAGGACTACAATAGCCACTGTCACTGTCAATGTCTGCCTCGCTTGCGCCCTGTTCACTGGAGGACTCTGCAGCAGGGTGAGAGGTTCTCCTGCGCCTGCCTTTGGACTTCCAAAGCATCGTGGAGGCGCTCTCAGAAAGTGATTTATTGGCTATATCTGAAGGAAAGTCTTCAAGAAACAATAAAAATAAAATTACTTGTGCAGGAATTAGTAAGAGACACAAAAAAGCTACACATCATAAAAACAAATTTTAGAAGCTAGTCTTTGCATTAAACCAGCATTGAATTCAAATTATGTCTAGGTCCAACTGTTACTGATAACTAATTCCTTGAAGAGCTGGCAAAGTCTCTGCAGGAGTACCATGCCACTGCAACATTATAAGGTGACACACTGAGTAGGTATCTGCAACCATCAGCACGTTTTCTTCATTATCCTTTTGAGCTGCAAAGACTTCTCTTAAAAGCTGCGTCTAAATCAGGTCCACCCTCTCTTAGAAAAAAGACGACAACTGACATGCAGTTCTAATTATTTAATACACCCAGAACTTAAAAAACAAATTACCTGTTTGCTGTGATGCATCAACCAACAAAACAATCTTTGATCTGTTCTCAGGACCTGATGAACTGGTCTCCTTCTGAGTGGCAACATTTTTCACCGGGGGACGTTTATTTTTTATGTGCATCTGTAACTGCTGTTGCTGTTTTCAAACATTGCCCCACACACAAAAAAAGTTGATAAAAAATGAGAAATATGCTTCCTGTGCAAAGACATTTTCTTTATACAGTTCTACTTATCCTATTCAAAAGCAGACTTACTTTTTGAATGACTGGTCCCCTGTTACTGCTTCTGCTCCGCTGGGTGGACAATGGAAAGACCTGGCCTGACGGGCTGGGACGCTCAGTGCATTCTGTAGTAACTGTACTTACAGCATTTGCTGTTTGAAAGGGTGCAGGATAGGGCGTAGGGAAAGGATGATAGAAACCCATGACCTGAGCACATGGTGCTGGCATCAGGTGATAGTAAGTATATTCTGTAGAAACAGGTGGCTGTGCAGATATTATAGGATAAGCAAGGTATGGTCCTGCAGGACTTGGGCTGGGTTGCTGCCATCTGATGTCATTGTTATATAATGGAAACTGTCTATTAACAAAAGACAAAAGGAAAGAAAACTGCTCAGTAAGTCTTCCCCCTCTAAAAGAAAATTCAGACCTTTATTACCTCTTCAAAAACAACAGTTCTATTATAAAAAGTTCCTAAACTCAACATATTTTAACTAGTTATGTGAAGAAAACTGAATATAGCTACACGCAACAGTAATACTGTATCAGCTACACAGCATCATGCTGTGTTTCACCACCTCCCATGTTTCCCATGGCAGCAGCCAAGCTGGACACCCAAAGCTTTGCTTCATTAAGAGAAGCATCAAAGATTCAGACAAAAAACCTCCTGAATGCCTTAGAAGACCCAAGAGCACAGCAGGTGACTTTGAGAGGGATTTGTACCAGACCTTCATAGCCAGGGAAAGAAAAAGGCAACAAAGAATATGAATGGAGAAAAGCAAAGGGAAGGAAATAGGTAAAAAGACTGAGGATAGAGAAACTTCCTCCCCATACGTGAAAGGTTAAATATGGTGAACAAAAAACTGAATATACAGCCTACAATCACTGATTCCTCTCAAGCCTGCAAGTTTCAACTCATTTAAAGACAGATCACCTTCCATGAAGATCACCACTACTCATTACCTGTTGGACTGATTTTCCTGTACAAATGGATAGCAAGTGATCAGGTAGCTAGGAATTGGAGTTGGTTCCATGCCATTAATTCCTCCACTGTCATTAGGAAGTGCCATTGGGATCATCAGTGTTTCTGGACCCTTCTTCTGAGGAATAAATGGTTCTACTTCAGCCGACAGCTTGACATTCTTAAGAGAAAAGAAAGAATGTCTTTATTAATTACAATCCAAAATTGCTTGGGAAAATCTAGATTCATAAAGTTGTACACAAAGTACCATGAACAGCAGGCAAATGGATGACAAGGCTACAGGATTTCTGCAGTAAACCAAGAGAGGTGGAAAACAGTTGGCAAGTGCTTATTGCATCCTTCCAATCAATGCAGAGTGTAATACAGATCACCAACATTTAGCATTCGTGTTAACCTTTACAAGCGCAATGCAAATACCAATTAATTTTAAAGGGACTGAAGCTCACATCTTGCAGAACCATATATGAGTTGGAACACAGAACAAAACCAAATTAGCACTGTATGTGGAGCACAGTTGTGTAGGCTTTCAGGAGGGAAACCAACATATGGAAGATGTAGTAATGCCTGGCCTGCTCTACAAAACTGACCATGTTTCTAGGCAATTTTAAAAAAGACGTTTCAGCATTAAACCAGTTTAACTGCTAAAGATGATGCACCACAGAAGAACCATCCCCACACATTCTATCTGCACAATCTGAACATACTCTATCTACAGTGTTAAGATTATGATTAAAGGTTGTCATGAAGAAGGCTTAGAAATAAGTTTTAAACTGTGCTTTCAAAGAAAAGTATCTTCCCCAATCCTGAAGGCATCCTTAGTTTAAGCTGGTTTTGCTCACATTTTTGATTTTGTACAAAATAGCTGCGTCTTACACTTAAACAATGAAAAACACCGCATTCAGTAAGACAACTGCAGAACCAAAGAACCTTAAATTCTATATTCCACTATAACTTACATTCAGCTGCAAACAATCTTTTTTCTGTACAAAGACTTCAGCTTAATTATATATGTCTCACATTACTACATCATGAAGTACCAAATTCTAAGAAGATTCTTTCTAAAGCAAAGATTCCAGGCATTTTTCCTTCCATATGCCTACAAAATAATCTCAAAGGTAACACAACCTATATGAGTACATGCTCTGAATAGTAGAAAAACAAAATCCTAGAGGTTTGCTGAGGACAGTCTTCTATCCTTGCTACTACCTTCAGAACATCCACATGGACTGAAATAGTGAAATGGGAGCTCTGAAAGTATCATGGCAAGTAGTCCCACACCTACCACATACTTCCCACTCCATGCCTTGGCTCTGTGTCACATCCACAGTCCATCCAGAGACAGCCTTCCCACCCAATATCTGAATCTCCAGGTCCCCAAAACTTATTCTACTTAAAATCCCATAGTGCTTTAGCAGCATGGGAGTGGAAGAGATGGGATGGGCAAGTCCAAATTTTTTTTTGAAAATACGGTTGTCCCAATGAAAAAAGTGTCCTTCAAACTGACAAGATACGCTGTTCTTGGCAGGAAAGTATTTTTAATGACTTTTCTGAAAATGCTCATGGCTGTAATATGCATTTATCTGAATCTATAATATATGGAAGGATGTCTCATCCCTAGAAGTGTTCAAGGCCAGCTTGGATGGGGCTTTGAGCAACCTGGTGTAATGGAAAGTGTCCCTGCTCATGGCAGGGGTTTGGAACCAAACGATTTTTAATGCAGGGCAGTCTGATTCTATAAGCACAGACACAGAGGTATCACTCCTGCTGTGTAACAAGGTCTGTGTTACAGCAGAACAATCACCTTCACGTCAATTAAATGCATCTCCTTATCATTAGTAGAGGGTGAACATTCCTTTCTTCTACAGTAACTCTTCTCATTCCTGAAGTTCCATTCAGAGGAAAAGCTGTGGGACAGCTGCAGCAGCAGCACCGAACTTGTGCAACACAAATCAAACCCAGCTCTACCCAGAGCTTCCTTTCTGGCCTCAGGCACATCCCTCTGCTGCCTCATGACTGGCCTATCCCTCTGCAAAGCTCCAAGGCATTCTCCTCAATACAAGAGAAAGACTTCTCATAATTTTTTTTGGAAGTGTTTATATACAGTGAACACATAATAAGTACCAGAAATACCAAGACTGAGATCCCTCCCTGAAAGCTAAGAGTGTTTTTTCTATGCTATTTCAAGACTGTGAGGCAAAAATACTTGCTTAAGAATAGACTCACTTATGGGTTGGCCTACAAACTAGATCAGAGATTATTCTGAATTGGAAGAGACCCACGAGGATCGAGTCCAGCTCTTTAATGAACGGCCCATACAGGGATTGAACCCACAACCCCGGCATCATCAGAACCCTGCTCTAATCAACTGAGCAATCAAAACATTAAAGGAACACACCAAGGGTGCTTCATCCACAGAACACTCAAGAGTAAAACTAGGATGAGTGCTTGATAAATGTGGTATTCCTAAAGAAACACTGGAAACTGTCTACTATTCCTAACCCGCTGGTCACTATCCTACTACCACACATGCCAAGAGAACTTCAGCCAAGATACTAAAAATAAACTCTAGCACTGGCTCAGAAAATAGTCAAAACATTCTATTTGTCATTCATGTTGGGACCAGAGTTCCCATTTTAAGGATCTTATGTGGCTGTCTGCCCTTTCCCTTATTTGGGAGACTTACATGCAAATACAGAAATCATTCTTTATTGACAAGGCTCTTGCAGCATGGTCTCATGACAATGACTTTTGTGATATTGTACCACATCATCACTCATTATTATGATTATGAGAGAACAGTCTTTCACATCAGATATTAAAAACAAAGCTGTAACTGATCCAAGCAGGAAGTGAGTGATTCCCACCTGAAAGGCTGCCATAGTAAAATATTTATTGTCAATTCTCAAAAATAATCCCTACCTTACTTGTACATCCAAGGTGGATTGGATAATATTTGACTTATTTAAATCTGTCCAGGAAGAAAGGGTATGAGGAGGGGTTTTTTTTGTTTGTTTTAAATTTATTTTAAAACCTCCATAAGACACAACACTCCAATAATGTAATTTTATGATTTTAGGAAAATAATTCACATTGTTCTGCTTGGTTTTATTAGGGTAGAACAACTCAGAGATGCCCAAACTAAAAAGATGGCTTGAGTTCTTCCTTTCCTGTTGCCCAGTCTTTTATACAGGTTATGATTACTAATTGCTATGACAGAGCAATTGCCTGATGTATTTAATTATAATTTTCTGTACAGCTCAAAACAAGTTTAGCTTACCTGTAATGGTAAAATAAAGATACAGCAGATCTTGTAATCACAAACACATATGGGTTCATTTGAAAGTTAAATCCTTTTTTTGCTTACAGAACTTGGGGAGTGTCTTATTTAAAGGAATCAAAACTGTGTTTCACATACCTCTTACATGCATTGTATCTTAAACACTTCTCTTGCGCAGTTTAGTCTGCACCTACAGGTTTGGTTGGTTTATGGTGGTTGGATTTTTTTAATCCTTTCAAGAAACTTGTTTTGGCAAATTTCTGTTTTCAGATTTTGCTTTTTGTTCTGTAATGCACACACATGTACATATGCCAACTCATCAAAACAGCAACTGAAAACTTAGAAACCTCAGTACAGGCATTTCAAAATCATTCTGCAAGCATAATATATCCAATTCTCACATAACTTACACATTTCATCAGACAACATGACTCCATTTTCACTTTGGGGTAGAAAACAGAGAGCTGAAGTGCATTACTAACTAAACTAAATTAACTTCAACATATTGCTTCCTTAGAACATTTTACCAGTCTTTACTTCAAGAGTTCTATGTTACACAGGCTGTGTCTTCAGATGAGGGCACTAAACTTACCAAATTTAAAGCAAAAAGGGGAAACAAATATGCTAAGTCAGGTCAGACTGCTAACCAAACCATCAACAGAATTAACTTTCCAGGCTGATTCTCCAGACATCTCAGCACATTTCACAGACACCCAGTGGTTTCACTGGACAAGTGAGGGAAACAAAAGAGCAGTGCTAAGTAATTTGTCCAAAGTTATCTTAGCAGATCTTTTTAGGACTAAAAATTTCTCAGCTAGGAGGAAATGGTGAAGATAGACAGCAATGTACCTCCTCTTTTTGATAAACAGAATTCACTCATAGTGTAAGGAGAAAAATTGAAACAAGAGAAAAAAAAAACATAAATCAATTTAGTATCAAGTAAAGGTGTTGCTAATTTGGTGAGCTACAGAAACAACAATGGCAAAGAAGCAGTTTGGTGGTGGGTTTGGTTTTTAAAATACTGACATGCTTGAGACTCAGCAGAAAATGCAACCAACAACAAATGAAGTAAACTCCAGAACATAAGACAAGCTCATTTTTGCTTCAGAAGCAAATAAGAAAATGCATAAAATAAAGTGCATGCAAACATACATGAACACAATTCCTCAGAGATTTCACCCACACAGTACAAATGGAGTGCCAAGTGCACAGCACAACAGGACTGATCATGCCACTGGTTTGTAACCACATAGAAGAAAGATCTCTCCAACACAAAGATTCAGGAGAAGGCTGCTATATTTTCCCTAACCCTTACAACAGAGCACCTGTGATAAAAGCTTATGCTTTAATTGCTCTCAAAGCATTGAGATTTATTCTAGTCTGCATCCTCTAAAAAAATTAGCACTTTGCCACTGCCATCAGTAAATGCAGGGTCAGACCTTAATACAAAATATGATGTAGTTTGATCATGCCATCTAAAAGCAAACACTGAAAATACTGCAAGACCAAACTTATTTTTGACTGCAACTTCTTCATGTTTGTTCAACCTTTCATATCACAAAACCAAACAAAGCTCTATTGAAACCAACCTTTGATAACTAAACTCAATTCTAAATATAAATTTGTCATGCTGAAACATCAGATTTTTAATCAGCTGCCTATTAATGGAAATACACCCCTTCAAAAAAAACCAAGATTTAGACAGAAGCCTCTTTTGTAGATACCCCTAGTTTCAATTTACAAAATGTTTTGCAGTAGCTCATTACATATTTCAGTCCAACAATTACAAGTCTTTCAAGACAGCATATATACTGAAGAGCTCCTTTGTTTCTTATATAAAAGCTACTGTAGTCATCAACAGCTGCAAAGACAGAAGATGACACAAGCAGGAACAGACTGGTAAACTCTGTCCTATAGTTATAGCACTGTATGTTTAATCTTAGAAAAGTTTTTGTTCATTGTAGCCTAATGTCATTCAGCATTTTCCATTAAATAGGATCTCTGTCATCCTGTACTCAGAGGAGAACGCTTAGATATTAATCTCACCATTTACAGGGTGAGAAAATAGACACAGATGCCACATCTCAGAGGGCTATAATAAAATCAGCTGTTTTACTGTCTCAAAGTCTGGAAACAGGAAGCCTCATCTCTAAGTAAAATAAAAACATATTTCAAACTTTTGGGTTTTTAAAAAAAAACTAAAACAATTCACTTTCTGAATTCTGGATTTCATCATTTAAACAGCATTTTAGTACTAAGGCAAGTCACAGTTCATCTATTTTAAGATAAACTTTACAAATATGGAAGTCATTGTTTCTATAATTAGTTGCTCCTAAGTGGCAGATACCTCGAGAATGGTAAATATGCAGTCTAACTGGAAACACCAGCAGCAGGCCATTTAACAAAGCACAAAATTTAACCTTCCCTATTTACATTTAACACAGTCATTTCAACATAGCACTTAAAGCAAATACACTATGAAGTGAGTCTTCCCTTTTCCCTCAGTTCAAAAGGGAATTGTGCATAATTCTCTTCCCTTTCACAGGATTAAGTATTATGATCAGAACATAACAAAGCTAAATATTTAATAATTGTACCTATATAAAGAAAACAAGCAAGTGGCAAAACATGTCAAGCTGGCATATTTAAACTCAAAGCCAGAATATTGTAAGGAAAAAGGAGGGGAAAACTACAATTTAATACTTACACAAAGCCTGTCCAACGACAAAAAAAGGCTAATAAGATCCTCTTCACTTATCTACTTTCCACCATTTAACAGTACAAACTTCCAGCCTCATGCTATCCAAATGAAGTAGTAATATTTGGGTGCTTTGTAGACAGTGTACTAAAAGGATTAATCCAAACTATTTATGCAAATCAGTTTCCTCATCTCCACAAACTAGTCAATGATAAATAATTGTGTGCTCAAACAGTTAAGTTATTCATGGAATCACATCAATACATTTAAATCCACCAGAAAACATATTGTAAACTCACAAAATCCAAAAGTGTTCTGCACTTTTAAGATTCAAAAGATAGCAATGTGCAAACATTACAGGAAACCAGACATTTTCCAGTTTGCCTCAGTTGAAACACGGGTAAGAAAACTGAAGGAAACTGGACAGGATTAAAGAGCACAAAACATTGATCTAGATCTACTTCCATGGCAACCATATTATCAAGCCACCTGTTGAGTGGTCAAGAATAGCAGAGGCAAGCAGAACAGGCTGTCTTTAAGCAATACTAAAACAAAACACAGGTCTGATTTTGCAACTTCACCTGATTTCTCAACTTAGTAAAGGAACCAACTGTCTTAATCACAGGGCAAGACAAATGTACAAGACTGAGAAAAAAAAATCAAAGCACAGCAGTACCTTTGAAAGAAGTTGTTCCTCTTTAGTTTTCTATCATATTCTGCTTAAACAGAAAGAGCATCAGAGGTCATCTGCTGAGTTTTCTCTTTCGTAGGAAAATAACCTACATTTAACAGCTGAAACCCATACACTTTTTAATGGGAACAATTTTGTTCTGGCGTAGACAGGAGTAAACTTACACACCCACTACAAAAATTACAACTACTTCTATCATAAAATAATTGTTTTCAAGCAGCTTTAGTTCTCATCTATGTCAGCTGCCAAAATATCTCTGAGTATAATATTCATACCAGAATTTAGGTCTGAAACCTTAAAGGCAATCCAAAAGCAGCATCTTTGTATTACTCAGGTGTCCAAATGATCTTGTGACAAGAAATCTCACACTGATTCACTAAGCCAACGCCACAAAACTGCTTACCCATCAAAAGCATTTGTGATCTTCCTTTACTCTTGAAATACCATGCTAACAGTACAATAGTCCTAGCTGCTCATTCTCAAATTCCACAGTAGTTACTCCTACAAGCACATACAGTGACTATACTGTGCCTGAGAGAGCATTCTGAGGAAGAGGAAAGAGCATGAGCACTGCTAGCACACATTTGTAGCCTTTAATATTCATTTATCAGATGTCATGTAGTACAGGCACAGAAAAAAGCCCAAATAAAGGAAAAACGAAATGGCTCCCAAAACTGATGCAACCTTACCAAACACTTACCCTGATAACAATGATTACATTCAATTCTTACAGCACAAAAGGTTCAAACCCAAAGCACCTAGGAGTCTCCTAATCAAGATGCTACTGTATAATGAACAGACAAAAGCAACAAGATTGTTGAATCACTTTAGAAACTCATCAGGTATTAATTATTTGTCTGCCTAGAAGCCTTACTAGGGGATAAGGAACCAAAAGGACCAGATATGCTGCAAACATAATAAACAAGATTAATTCCTGCTTCAGAGCTTAACTACACCTTCAAGCAGAAATACTGCACTCAGTTAAGACAAGCACACAGTCAACACTTTATACTGTAAATAACTCTCTGTTTTCATGAACTATTTTGACGGATGAAAAGAGAATGATTTGATAAGGACACGTGTGTGACCCTCCAGTACTGAAGAGCTCAAGCAACAAGGAATAAATATTTTACAAGTGTACTGCAGTACTAATTACAGATTCAACATAGGGGGAAAAAAACCCCACCACACCAAAATACAAGATTTTAAAGCAAAAAGTACTACAGATTGGACTAACGTAAATCTTACAGAATAAGATTAGGTTTTTCTACATGAAGACAAATAAAAAGCATTTAAAAAAAAATTACACCAGAAAGCCCAGGAAGAAAGCCACAGTGGGAGCCATACTGGAATAAGACACGCTGTTCACAAACTTCCTTAGATATACATACAGAATAAAAAGCAGTGTATCTTTAGAGACTACATTATTAGTCATTATCTACTTTGCTACAGGAACCTGTGTTATTTTATTCCTTAACCCTACTATTAGAACCCCTGGGGACACCAAAGCTGAAAACTAAGAAACAAAGAGCTGTAAATCACCAATTTTCAACACATTCTGCTGAAACAGAAGCTTAAAAGTAGTATCAGGCTCTAACAGATTACATCATTCATTTCAGATACATCTTTTAGAACTACCTCCTGATGACGAAATGTTCTTCGCACATATGTAACAGATCATACAAATTCTTAAGTCCCTGTTGCTGTTTCTTCATACCTACATTTAAAAGCCCTTAAGAATAATGCAAACCGGCTACCTTGTAAGGGCAAGTTTAATACGGAAGAAAAAAAATATAGCGACCTGTAGAATTAGTGAGCTACACCCACTCAGCTATGAGACCATCAGCTGCGTCCTATCACTGCAAACTTCAACCCGACCGTGACATTTACAGGATTTCAACAAGAGTGATACCTCAATTGCGTTGCTAAGTTCTCAAAGAAACCTAATTCTTTTTCAAGAAACCAAGTCTCTACTAATGACCAGGCAGGTTTAAACTGCATTACTTCCCTAAGCTTGAAACAAGGCCTGAAGGAACAGGGGGCAGAAGAACAGAACCGAGTTTTGAATCCCCTTAGGATTCCCATGGGAGCCGCTCCCGGGTTCCCAGCTCCCCTGGACAGCCGGGCCGGGCGCGGCCTGACGCCTCCCGCCCGGGGAGGGGACGACAGCGACGGACACACACGGAGCTCCCACTTCCAGCCCGGAGAACGCCCTGTGTGCACCTCCCGAGGGCCGCTCTCCGCCGGGGCGGGGGCCCCTCACGGCGGGTCCCTGCGCCCCCCGCCCCGCAGGCCGCGCCCCGCCCTACCGTGCCCTGCCCGCCGCTCGGCCGCTGCCGACGGCCCTGCTGGGGCTGACACGACCGGGCCCGCTCCGCTCCGCTCCCCGCCGCCGCCCTCCCGCCGCGGCTACTCGCGGTCCCTTCGCACCTTGTCCGCTTTGTCCATGGCTCCAGCTGCGCCGGGCGGCGGCTCTAATGAGGGCGACGGAGGGCTCGGGCCGCCTCCCCCATGGCGCTGCTTCCCCCGCCGCGCTCCGCACACCCCCGGAGCGGCACCGGCCCCGCTCGCGGTTATCACGGGAACCGGGACCGGCTACGCCACGGCCGGGGCGGGACGGGCGGCGGGGAGGGACCAGCTGGGACGGAAGCCGGGCGGGCTCAGGCCGGGAACGCCTTCGCTCCCCCCCACGGCGAGCGTTCCCCTCCCGCGTTCCGGCCGCCCGAAAACAAGCGAGGCCGGGACAGAAGCGCTGCGGAAACCCGCGGGAATAAGCGCGGAGTGCGTTGTTCCCCCGCCTGGGGCCGTTCCGCCGGCGGCGAGCGAGGGCGGCAGGTGCGCGGCGGGCCCGTCTGCTCGCGGGCGGCGCCGAGGGAGACTCAGGCCGACGGTGTCCTTGAAATTATCTGGAGCACCGAGAGGAAAAAAAAAAAACACCTGCGATTTATTTAGCGGCAGAAATCTAAAAATGTCGCATCAGTGTCTGGAGTGCAGGGCTGGGCTGTGGAGCGGGTCCCGTGTGTGCAGGGACTGGGGCGGCAGCAAAGCGGGGAGATTCTGAGACGCCAGGTTTGGCACAGCTTGTGTGACGTTCCTTTATTTTGCTGCCCTGCTTTTAGTATGTGGTTAATTACGAGTAACGCCATGGAAATCCGTGAGACCGTGTTCACCCCGAGCCTGGAGAATGGGAAAGGCATATAGGAGCCGGGGCTGCAAAACAACACTTGATCCCCGTGTGTGTGTTCTGCAGGGGTTGTCCCTACATTTCATTACGCTAAGAGGCCTG
Organism: Anthoscopus minutus; assembly: GCA_013399455.1. Classification (NCBI taxonomy): domain Eukaryota; kingdom Metazoa; phylum Chordata; class Aves; order Passeriformes; family Paridae; genus Anthoscopus; species Anthoscopus minutus. The sequence goes on along the minus strand of VWYI01008101.1, from coordinate 97,837 downwards.
ATGCCTTGGGTTTAATGGAAATGAGGCATGATTTATTTACAACTTGCTTGATTCATGGCAAGGGAAAAAAAATAGCAGAACTAGGGTAAGTACATTTGTGAAAGAAATACACAAAAGATATCCCAGATCAGTGCTCTTGAGCACTTCCAGGTGAAATATATTATAAATGTATTAAGTATTAATACATGAGTCAGGTTCCTGTTGATAAGAGGCTCTCTTGAGGAATAAATGGCTTGCCTTTTGAAGAAACAAGTATGAAATCCTATGTCTGATTTTGACAGCAGTAAAAGCTATCCAGAATGTCTTGACAGAGCAATCTTGCCATAGCTTCCTAGATTAAACCTTTATTTTATAATTATCTAATCCTTCCAGATTTATGTTCATGATAACCATGTAACAATTTCTCCTATGTTATAAAAATTTTATTTCTTGGATAAACCCACATAATCCCTTTGTAATTTCTTAGAAGTTTCTCTTCGCCATTAAAATTTCATATGTACCATATGGGATTGTGAAGAGGACTATTGCATGGCACAGCAAGATTTCATCTTGCAGACGTATGACACGAACAGAGAATTGTGCAGACTGTTGCTGCCTTCTGTGCTATTCCATCCACATCAGCAGGATCGCCATCTAAGTGTAACTTTTGCCTAGATGTCTGCAACATTACATATGTTCTATGATTTAAGTTTTCTTGAGGTCACAGCACAGAAAATCATAGGGTCCATTGAGCATATGGGAAAGGGAGTGGGCCAGGTTTTAATTCCAATTAAATGGAACCTTCAGATTTCTACGAACTTCAGTGAGGACAGTGTTTTACTACCAGTGAAGAGAACAGGAGAGCTGATGTGGTGTCCTAACTGATACCAAACTTCCACTGAACTGATGCAGTGTTTCAACTGATACAAAAACTTCATCTGAACTGGAGAAGCATTTGTATGCTTTATATGCACTTCTGTATATCAGCACTTTTCTTAACAAGATTAAATGGTCAGCAGAACTCATATGTTTATAATACTGGGAAGCGATTTCAAGGTGTTAAGACAGACTAATTGGAGGTTCTGAGGTTAGGTTCCCAGGGGCTTTTACACAATGAGATTTGTTATTTCAACACAAGAAGTCATGAAAGTAAAACTGGGTATTAAGCTGGTACACAGAGCTTTCAGCTGATGCAATGGAACAGCATTTCATCAGTAATTGATGAACTTAAATATGAGATGGAAATCTAGAGATAAATAATTATGAAATGTAAACTACCTAAACTTCCATCTCAACAAATGTCTACGGAGAAAAATGTTTTTCATTCCCAGTAGTTGAATGTGTTTTGCTTATTTGTGTGAAATTAGGTTGATTTATTTCAAACTTAATCACTTTTCATCTCTAAGTAATGTGGGAGAACTTGCCTGACTGGACATAAAACAGTGAAAAAATCCCACTGAAACAGCTGGAACAATCATCTTCTTGTATTAGCACACCAGTGTTTCAGTGTGGAATGCGGCTTAATTTGTTCAAATTGATGCTGACCATGGAATATATATTATGACATTTGCTTAAGATAGTTGCTGTGTTTTTAAAAAATAATGACTCATTATGGCAAAACTGTCCGTTATGAAATTCTTCTTTTGTTCCCAAGATACATACCAACAGAAAGGTCACACTTGAAAGGGCTGTTATGCACATTCAGATAACAGGAATGTCTAAGATCTAAATTGGGCAGTGGTTAAATAGACATCAGATCTACATAAATCTATACATACACATAATACAGAAATCATGGTGGGTGACCTGAGTGGCCACGCAGGTGAAAAATACTCAAGTCTCCCGTAAAATGTAACAGTGTTATCACCAAAAAGAAAAAACAAACCAAAGTGCTCAGAACTAGTTATGTTAGATCCTCTACCCACAGCTGTCACAAATATGCCAGGGTATCTGGTTACAACATCATCTTGATCGAGTGTTGTGTAAGAGAACTCGACAGTGTCACAGTTCTTAAGGAAGCCATCAAAAAATTCTGAAAACCCTGTTGAATTTTAAAACACTTGGTGGCTGCACATGGTTGAATTTGAACACCCCCGGTAGCTGATTTTGAATACTCGATTGTAACAGTCCAGTTCTCAAACCTGGCAGTTTCTAAACAATTATTGCCACTTCTTTGCTGCAACACGAAGTGAGTAGTTTATAAGCAAAAATGATGGTCTAACTCAGCAGGTGCTGACTGCAATTTTGCTACTAAGTTTTTGGCTTTATTGCTGCATCTGCTGGGTAGTGGAGATACCTGTCCTGAACACAATGGAGGACAGAGAAAAAATGAAGAGGAAAATCTAGGTTGACACAAAAATAAAAAATGGGAGTCTAAACCAAAATATCTCAGCAATATGGAAAGGCACTTGGTAATGACTGCATTCGGATTTCAAATCACAGGATTACAAGCAAATCTAACAGCACATGTGTGGCTACTCACACCCGTACTGGCATGGGCTCTATTTACATCTAGTGGGTACAAAGTCCTACGAAACACAAGGATGTGATTACACACATCTCACTGAAGTCAAGGCAGCTTCTTACATGGAAAGCTTGAACATATACATAGGCTTAATGGCACTGGCATGGAAGCATGAAGTAAGGGTTGCTCAGTAACCCCCTCCAGCTGAGGTCCAGGCAGGCTCGGACTGAGCTCCGCAACAGCAGCAGCACCTGAGCAGGGACTGCAGCAGCACTGGTGGGGCTGCGGGCTGCCGTGGTGAGCAAGTGGGAAAGGCAGCCAGAACGAAGCAGACTCCAGAATTACAGTTTTACTGGCCTGGGACTAAAATTTTCAGCATAATTACTAAAAAAGACAAGTACAGAAAGCGAAGTGTATCTTGGCAAATAAAACTGTATCTGGCGATGTGACATGTGGTGTCCTGCACAGGCAGCCACGGGCAGACACAGCAGGGAACAGAACTGGAACCAAAGTGGGAAGGTGAGCTGGGAACTGCTCCAGGAACCTGAGAATCACGATTCCAATAGCGATTACTACCTGGCAGCAGCCAGAGTGAGCCCAGCACTCCCACTGAGAGCAGCTGCAGAGAGAGGCAGCAGAGCCAGCCAGGACAGAACTGCCATGCAGCTCTTCCCAGCACAGCCAGGAAGGGATTAGCCTTTACTCTTGCTGTAATGCTTACACGTCTTACATCTAAAATTTAGCACTACACATGCAATTATTCTATCACAGATAGTTTGCAATCTACCTTACCACACAGAGGCATTTAAGGTGGTGATAATCCTTTCTTAATATCTTAATTAACACTTTAATAGTTGACTAGCTTGTAATGTAGTTTAACTGCTTTATTAACCCGCTTCTAAAATACATTTTTAGCACTTTGAAAAAAATAAAGTAACAGCTAAACTTTTCTATTTAAAATCCATATTAACATCTATAGATGGAAATGTAGTTCTATATTTATGCTGTATTTCTGAGAAGGCAGAGTATTGCCCCAAGTGATGTCATTTTACTCTATACATACACAGTTCCTACTCAATTCACTACTTCTCAAAGAAAAAATATGAAAATACAATCTTCAGTTACAGACAATGTTTTACAGCTCTCAGCTCGAGTAATTATGAAGTCAGAGTTTATTTACAGACTAAAATTCAAATAACTTCATTTTATTTTTCTGCTGGGTGCATTTCAGCTGCCTTTCCATTTTTCTGGGGTTTGTTGTTGTCGTTCAAAGTATTTTCAGGCCCATTTAAAAGGAAAATGAAATTAAATTGGTTTCAGATCCAATCCATTAGAATAAGTCTTTAAGATGCACAAAGAATACATTTCCTCAAAGTATGTTTGATTAAAAATAATAGTAAAAATCTAAAATGCAGACATAGCACCCACATCCTCCCAGATTTGCCTATTGTTCAGTTTTAATGCATAAGCTGCCAGCAACTCAAAAGAAAGGTTTATATATACACAGCTTAATCACTGTTGTAATATTACATAAGATTACAACAGCCATTAAAATGTTCTTTTGCAAACACTGTTATGGTAACTAGCTAAAATGCCAGTTTTGTACCAGCAGCAACAAGAGGTGTATAAAAACACCCAAGAAGTGTGACAAGCATGGGTCTGACAACTAACATTGGACCCAAGACTGAGAATGCAGTGAGGATGCTTACTGCATCTCCAACAACCTGCAGTGCAATGGTGTTTCTTGAAAAAAAAAAAATTATTCCCCCTCTTTCTTGAAATGCTTGTTCAGTTTTCCTGAGGAGACAGAAATGACATCAGAACCAGATCTACCAGGGACTATAGGTGGGCTATAGCAACTGTTGGTGATTTCTGCTGCAGTTGTATGACAACAGGGCTCCTCAGTATTTCCCCAGAGAAAATCTTCATCTTCCAGGTTAAGAATTGTGAGAACTCATAAAAGGGGTAGAATCCCTTGGGGATTATATAAATCTTCCTTATGTGCCTAGAGCAGAGATGCTAAGGCACTGTACACTTGAGTAAGAGCTGAAGTATGCCAAAGCACACAACCATTTCTTAGATCTACACACACTTTTTCTAAAAACACTGCTAGCCCTTACTGTTCAGACTGACAGTCCTTCAGTTGTTGGATGAGTTCTACAACAATTAGTCCTTCAGAACAAAAAGATAAAACAAGGGAACTAGATGGACATGACAAGATTTACTGCAGTATCCCCATTTCCTTCTTGAAAAAAATCCAAAAATGCCAAAATGACTCCCTAGCAGACGTAACTGTGATGGAAAAGGTTACATCAGGTACAACAGACAAAGTCAAGAAAACTTTTATTTTCAGTGATTTTAAGTTTATGGACATTTCCCTTTTTCCCCCTCCTTTAGAAAAGGAGTTGCTCCTTCCTACAGCAAGGGTGGCAGGAACCAGCAGAGAAAGGAAACCTGCTCAAATAAATAGCTGTCACTGTCCCCTGTCTCCATGGGAAGGAGAACCTTGAACAAGCTGTGACAATCCTTTGTCCCCATGGGAGAAAGAACCTTGCAAGATTTGCTATCCAAAATAAAGTCTCTGGATCTGTAGGTAAGGGTCCCAATGACTGTGCACTGCTGTTAAGTTCAACTTCACATCACCAATTACTACTGGAATTTTCAAAGTAAAAACTACATTACTCAGCATTATCCTAGCATTATAAGGAAACAAAATACAAGGTGCTTTAGTCAAATTTTATATACAGATTTTACAAAGGGAAAAAGCTTTGCTTAAAAATTTAAATTTTAAATTCTTGTTTTAAGTAAATGGATAAATTAAAAACACCTATTGGTAAAAAAATACATGAGTGAAGAAGAAAATCTCACCCAAGATTCAACATCATGCTGCTCATGGTACACATTAAGTTTTATGGTGTAAACACTAGGAAAAAAAAAATCACTTGCTTTACAACTGCAGAGAAAAATAATTTTCTAAGGAAAATAACTATTCCTTCGATTGAAGTTAATTTTATCCTATTTAATTATACCGTTACCAATTTAAATCCTGCCCTAGAACAGAGTTTATCACACTGCCTTGCATGTATGTGATGGGCATTTGTAATTTATTAGGCTTTTTCTTTCTAAATTTATTATTTTTGAGGTGTTGTTAATTACTCTACACACAGATTTTGCCTTCTACTTTCCTTCTACTATTAGAATGTCTGTGTGGCAATGCTTTTGTCCACCATCACACACTACTCTCAGCTTTAAACTGGAATACTTGCTTTTTTGGAAAATTTGACCCTTTTTACTACATTTCTGAGACCTACAAGTAAATTTTTCTCTCAGCTCCAATCTGCTACAGGAATAAAATCTGCTGTGGTCAGCATTCTATTTATTTTAAAATGATCTGATCATCCCAAAATCTTAGGACACAAAAGGCATGTGGCTATACTGTGGTAGGGAACAGCTTGAAGGGATTGCAATCTATTCAAACATTTGGGACAGAACAGATTCCATTACCAGCAAGGTCACTGTACTTGGTCCCCACTCCATACACACAGTGTCAGTTTGTGTACACTGAACCTGCTCCAAAAGACTGGCAAAGAGAGAACAATCAGGGTCTGCATCTCTATTCCCACGGAACTGCGTGGAAAACCTCTGTTCTTGAAGTAGCAAAATAAAAGCCAAGCATATCCCTGAGAGATGCCAAATAACCACCAACATAACTACACAGGACTGATAATAGTTTGGCATCTTGAAGCTAAAAGTTAGTTACCAAGACTGCTAAATGTCAGCCCTTGAGTATTTATGTTTCACTATTTCAAGGAAAAAAAAAAAAAAAAAAAGAAAAATCAACAGCACACACACCAAGGGGTTCTTACTTAGGATCTACATTGTCCTTCACAAATGTGATGAGATCAAGTAAAACCTATTTTCTTTTAAAAATAACACAAGTAAAATTCAAGTATAATGAAAGCACATCAAGAAACAAACTGTACAATTTCTGAACTGCACTGTTTATTTTGCTGCTTGAAACCTAAGTGACAGTATGCCACTATAATTATGGGGTTTCTTCTAATCCTTTACTACACTGCAGGTACAGAAATATATGGACACATTTTTGGAGAACTGACATTTTGCAAAATGCAGCAAACATTTCAATTTATACATGAGAAAAGGAAGTGTTCAAAAGGGTATGCATTTCAAGTTATTGCAGGTTATTTCTGTGAGAATTTCTGCAGGTAAAACATGTTTAAATTTAACCAACAGTAACGTGTCAGTGTATTTAAAATCATGACAAAAATCTTCTCTCTGGTCATTAATTGCCCCTTGACAAATTACTAGGATGTTGTATGTTTAGGGCAAGATGTCAATACAGCATAAATCCCATGGCATTTTGGTTTTCTTCTGGAGATTAAAGCTGTTTATTTCTTGGGATAAATGCAGCAGCAAAACACAAACCAGCTGATCAAAAAAGCACTTCTGCCATAACTCCAATAATTTCAGGGCACACCAACCGACAGTAGTTTTGCCATTCCCAGTTCTTTTAAGGTTTACATCACTGCATGTTGCCTTAAGTACGTTTGTAGAAGCTTGGTTTCTGTTAGGCCAGCTTGCTGACTACAGCCTGGTTGAGAGAATTTAGTTGGTTGGTCCATTTATCTAATGCAGTATAACGTGCACCACCTCTCTTCTGATGATCCAGTTCTAGGAGCTGGTTGACTTGATCAATTCGGCCATGTATAGTGCTAGAAGTAAATAAATAAAAACTATAAATTGCTAATGGACATGGAAATAGGAGCTAACAATAAATCAGAGGTAAAGTAAGAGGTTTTATACAAGAGAGGCACGAAGTCCATTTCAGAATTCAGCACTTTTATAATTACTGTCCTGGGTAGTACAGCCTATTAAGCTGTCATCACGACTGGAAATCAAATGAACTAATTGACTGGGCAATGCATATTTTATCTGCTTGGCTATGACCCCACACAAAGTCTGAAGCAATATAACATGAACAGTTAGTTCTTGAAAGTCAAAGAATCAGGAAAAAATGGAGATTAATGTGAAGAGAAGTCAAACAATAGAAGCCCATGTCTGGCTTACATTGTTGTAGCAGTTATAACAAGTTACCCTCCAGAAAAATAGGTTTTACAAATTGTAGTTAAATTTTTCTTGTTAAGACAGCAGACTACCAATCTGTCAACTTGAAAATGCACTAAAAAATATACATGGGTGTAAGCAGCAATTACTAAGAATAACAACTTTCATAATTTCACAGTAATTCAGGGAATTTATTATGTAATTAAGAATTAAAGTAAAAAGATGCCACACAATCTCTCCCTGTATAATTTGCTTGGCTCCCATCTTTTAAGTATACTTTACTGCTCAGAAACCAAGCAAATCCAATGTCAGCACCATTACCTTTCACTTCTGGAATTAACCAGTATTATCACAGTGCCCCAAAATATTGTTTTGTTGTTTCTTCTATAGTTTGATTATTTTAAAGTAATCAAAGATCAATAATTAAGAATCAGATACATACTTATCCAATATGCACTGCACAAGCAAGCTTTCCACATCAGCTACATCTATGTTTAACTCCTGAAACAAAAAGAAAACTCATTATGCTGCTACTATGTTCTGCAACATTAAAACCCTCCAATCTTTATTTTCATATACAGATTTTGGTTTAACCTGTTTCTTACTGTTCATAAGTATAAATTCAGTAATGACCTATTAAGCACAAGAGCTGCACCCAAAGGACACATGGCTGAGAATCAAGTGACAAGTAACCTCAGAAAAAACTGAAGAGGCAAAAGAAAAATTTTACAAGCTCCAGAAATTAGTTCCTTTACTGACTTACTGAAAAAATAAACAGATACAAAATATCCTAAACCAAACAACAACAAAATAAACCACAACCACAAAACCCCAGGAAATAAAATAAGACAATAATTATCAGAAAAGAATGGATCTGCACTCAAAGCCATTTAGAGATGTAACTGCATCTTCTGGCTCAAGCAAGTTCTACGATTGTTAAGACTAGCTTAAAAAAAAAGCATACCAAGTTCTAAAGAGAATTTAAGCATAAAAAATAGGCATCCCTAATATTTCATGACATATTTTGTAATGTAGTGAATTTTCACAGTAAAAATTACAGACTCACAGGAGATGGAAATACCCATATATTACCACTGGGTTTTGATTTCATTCTTTGCAGATTAGGCAGTGAAATCAGTGATTCTATGGTAATACTTGGTTTGTTCTACTACCACAGTTCTGTAACTCATACAGCACAAACATGTGAAGATTGTTTATGAACAAAAGGGATTAAAAGTTTAATTTTTACATTCATAAAAATTTTGTCCATAATTACATTTTTTTATTATACAAATTTCACTTTTTATACTTTTTTTAAGAAATGTGGTTTTCTACACCAAGTAGAATATGGTAGTTGAGTATTTTAGAAGTGTGTCATAGTACATATTATAAAAAGCAGTTGGATGACACTTGAAATTTACATTTTTGCACTGCAAAGCTGCCAGCAGTGCATCATTAGTACTTTAGGGTTTAGAGTGTATTTAGATGTACTATTTCTGGAAGCACTGTATTTATTTAAAAGCTTTTATTCACAGTTAATCATTTACTTAAGCAAATGCAAGGCTCTACTGACACATACCTTAGAAATAAAAGGAATATGTATTCTTGTGTAAGGCTTAATTAATTTTATAAGCACTTGTGTTCTGATGTTTCGCAAAAGCTCTGTAAGAGAAGAAAGCAAACACTGTGAAAACAACAGTATTGAAATAAAGCTGCAATACCACTCCATATAGAGTAGATATAGAAAGATACAGTAAACAACATGATCTTTGAAGGTAGTAATTCAGTGGGTGGGGAAGCCCAGCAAACTAACAACAGCCCTCCTTTTCCAGGGATCCAAGCAATATGTAACTCTGAAGGTGGGCAGACAGAGCTGAAAACTGTTCAAACATGGAGCAGCATGTTCCCTGGTAAAAATTTTATTTATTCAAGTTAACTGGATAAATCACGGAGATCACTGCCTGGTATGTCTGCCTCCCGAATTTCTGGCTGGAATGCTTGCCATGTACAAAAGTGAAAAGGGTTATTAAAGCTATGCAACTCAAAATGTATGTGCATTTAAATGTCATGGGGAATATTCACATGTAAAGTTGTAAGTCAGGGCCTAAAGATGTTTACAGTGAGGAGCTGAAGTCGTATAAAATGGTCTCCATGGAGAGGCTGATTTTGCTTAGATAAAATAGGGCAGTCATTGTTTTATAAATTTTTACCTTATTAAAGACAGTTGGGATAAAATGAAAGCATAAATTGTAAGTTAACAGAGAAAAAAACCTAGATCCATTTTTCCTGTTTACACAAGGGCTGTTTATATACTAAAATACCACTGAGCACCAGATTATGTGTCTCAATAAACTATGAAGATTAAAACAACGAGGTAAGGTATGTAAACATAACCATGAACATGTTGTGTATCACTACAGAGTGAAAATCGTGAGGCATCAGAAGCATATTAAGGAGTGACACCCAAATTCTCCTCAATGCTTTACTTCAGTTTCCTCCTCTTGCTTTCCAGTTCTGTCACACCTTCCTCCACGAGCATCCAGCTCTCATCTTACCGAGTCTCCCTCCAAGACTTTGCAGCTCACCAGCAGTCCACATGGAACAGCAGTAGTGGGTTATATTTAGTTTCCCCTGCTGTTTGCCCTGTTCTCTTTTACAAACAAGTACAAGAAAACCAGGTCTCTGGATTTAACTCTTTTCTTTCATGTAACTATCCAGCTAAATGATCTTGCACTGCCACAATCGGACCCACTCTTGAAAACAACATTTAGCTGAAGAACTGAGCACTATATTCAAGCAAAGAGACTGTCATTCTCAGATACATGAAAAATGGGTGAAGTAACTTTATTTTGTCACAGTAATGGAGCAGAAAGTCATGCCCTAATGTATTCCCATTCTATTAAGCAGAGGTACTGTAACTCCAAACATTGTTTACAAGATATAAATGAAAAGTATGCATCTTTTTCCATATGATATTACTACATATTTATTAATGCAACCTTCATTAATTTGTCTGTGTATTTTGTCTGTAATCTGAAGCAGTAAATTAACTTTATAAACTAGCAAACAACAAACTGGATGAGACTGGTATCAACCATCTTTACAGGTGAGGGTTGCTCTCATTTCACTATTCCAATGGGAAAAGAAGAAAGAACAAAAACAACACTCAAAATATTACAGTGTTTTAACACCACCAGAGATATCTTACAGTATCTTCTAGAACTTTCTCCATCAATCCTGAGTATCTCTGCAGTCACGCCACGTGCCTGGACACAACTTAGCCCTGACCAACTTCTAAATAACTTGTAAAGGAATCATCCACAAGTAATTACAAGGAACTCCTAGTGCCAAAAAGAAAAAGAAACCAAGGTGGGGGGAAGGAAAAAAAAGAGCTTACTAAGTAGTGAAAATAAAAATGATTATAATAGCCTTCAAAATACCTTCAATGTGCTCCCTTATGAAGGGATCGTCCATGATGTTGCTGTGATTTGTTTTCAGAATCTTCTCAAATTCAGTGATGTCATTATTCTGATAGGCACTTCAGAAAAAACCCAAGAGACTGAATTATTAATTTTAAAAGTTAAACAGACTCATAAGATTATGTTCCACAATTTCTTAAAAAAACCATGTATTAAGCACTGGTGGAAAATATTTATATTCACAACCTTTATAAGCATAAACTCTTTCAAGATGAAATGCAGCAAAAATTACCTTTCTCCTGTTCCAATTTTAGCAGCATTTACTGAAATTTAGTATGAACATTCAGTTGTTCCACAAGTGCAGTCTAGTTTCAAAACTTTTGTACTTTAAGAAGCTGTTCTTAAATGTATCTGTTCTGAAAAGTATCATTACATTAATTTTGGCATCATGAAGTCATACTTTAGGGAACAAATAAGAGCTAAAAAGAGTCTGCAAGGCTGTTGGCTGTCTCTACAATGTCCAGCTTAAGCTAAATGCTAAAAATACTAGAAGATGAAAGAAATATGGGCTTCGAGGATTATTCATCAGTAATTCTGGCATAATATTACTTTTTAGATTTTTACTTATAGCTTATTTGTCAATCCTGTCATCTGAGAAAGCTTTGCAAAAAGGTGTCACCACAGCATCATTTAAAGGTCAAGAGCTGCAATTTCTGAAGAAAGATCTTCCTCTTGAAAACCATTCTTTCAAAACAAAATTTTAATTTTTTTTTAAAGTTTTATATTAACATCATGTAATACTAACATCAAACATTTTAATAACAACATCTATTTGTCCTTCATATTCTGTACATTTAAAAATTGTTTTTAAACTGGTCAAAAAAGATTTATTCATTATTAAAATAGCCAAGAAAAAGACCTGTTAAGTTGAAGGTAGAACTTGAACAGTTTATAAATAGTTATGTGAGTGGCATGGACTGTATAACATGAAACCAGTAAATTTTACTTCATAATAAGAGCAATTTCAGTTCAGTATAATTTATTGATTATTTCAGAAGTATATTTTTATCATATGTAAAGCATGCAAGCTCCCAATGTAGAGCATAGGAAGGATTAAAGACGTAATTGTAGTATTTGAAATTCATTTTGTCTTCTGCATATTTCTTATCAACACTGCTTTAATTGCATTATTAATTTAAAAGAAGGAGTTACACTCAAATGTCAAGATAAAAGATATAAATTAGAAATACGAATAAAATCAGATTGGGTAAGGCCATCTGGAGTTCCTTCTGCCTCAAATTCACATGGAACTACGACAGTGAATTAAAAAAAAATACAGTGGAATGAATTACTGGAAATAGTCCCTTAATAAACTGCAAAGTAATTTACCTAATCATCATGTCAATAATGGTTCAATATCCCCATTTTCAGAAACAATTTGTATGCATACAATGGTAAAGCACAACAGCAATATCACAGCAATTTGTTCCAACACATGATGAACAGCTTCAAAATGTGAGCAGACATTATTATTACATTCCTTATGTGGGGAAATAATGGGAAAAGGAGCAGAGGCAGGCCAGAAAGGATACAGCAGATGAGCTTAAAAACCCAGTGTAAAAAACCTGCCCCAGTTCATTGACCTAATGACCATACACTAGAAGTTCTCCAGAGTTGCCTGTAAAAGGTAATGAGGCTTTCTTTTGATTTTTATGTGTTTGAAGGGTACAGGAGTTCACTGAGAGTTAAGTTTCGTATTCCTAACTTAGGAAATCTTGACAGATCCATGCAGCAAATTATTCTATTGGCTTTGGTATGAGATGTCACTCAGCTCAATTTCTCTTATGTAATCAGCCAGAGCCTAAAAAGACCAGTTGCAGTACAAGATGGGATAACTTTATTTAAGAGGAAAAATGAGGGTTTTGTCACACCACAAAGTGACAAAAATAAACAGTTCCTGCATCCCTACATAGTATGGAATCTATACTATGGTCTCTTATAATAAGTTTCTAAAGAGAAACAGTCCTCAAATATTTGTCCAATATTTATGAATAACTGTGTTAACTGTGTAGAGAAAAGCCATATCTAAAAATATTCCTTTTCAGGTTTGGACAGTGCATCTTTTTTCTTTTTATCTTTTTCTCTTCTTCAGAAAAATGAAAATCTTACCTTACTAAATTCGTCATTGCTAGAATCTCTGGATCATTTTTGTATGGTTTAGCCTACACAGAACAGAAAGCATAATATGGAAGTTAAGATTTTTTTTTCTTTTTTTCCATTTCCATCCTTTGGGTAGTTTCTCTATATATTCAGAAAAGGGTGAGGGGATGTGAGGGAGGGGGGGTGTGAAGGAAAAAGAAAAAAGTACCTCCTGAGAATCAAATGGATTTATTCCAGACTTCATGAGCATGTTTGCTAAGACCAAATATTTTAAGCAAGTGGTTCTTCTGGGGCTCCCTGATTCATCATAATTCTTGAACGCTTCAAAAAAATCAGTATGTGCCTTTTCAAACTCTCCTTCTCTTAAGTGCATTTTGCCTCCACATTCTGAAAAGAAAACACAGATGAAAAGGAACATTGTGTGCTTGCTGCTGACTACAATAATTGTACTCAAGTTCCATGCTATTTCTAAATAGATTACTGAAATGTTTTCAGAAGTCATTTCGTTCTCTGAAATCACTAGGAAAAAAAAGCATTAGGGCCTTAACATATAACATTGCCATTTGAATAAAGCCATTCCAAAGAAGAAAAAATAAACCCAGCTCACACCATAAAACTTAAAAGAACACTAATCCTCATAGCCAATAATTATGTCACAATTATGTTAAAATACTGCAAAAACAGAGATAGAATTTATCTCCATTTCAGTGGCAACAGACTTTGTATATTTATGGAATTTTCCCTATCTGTTCAGCAAAAACTGTACAGAAATAATGGGAAATACTTTCGATAGCCTTTCCTTTCTGAAGTACCCACTGCTGCCTCATTATCTGTGCAGTATCTACACCAGGGAAGGAGGAAGGCATAACAGTGTTCTGAAGAAAGCTGGGTTTTTTTCCAGACACACAGCTTGTTTCCACCACAATTCATTATTGCAAAGAATAAGTAATATTTTCAAGCACATCTAAAAGTCCTTTGGTTCCTGCTGAGTTTTAGCAAGGTGAGACACAAATTTATAAAAGGAGATTGCAGGAACAGCAATCTGCTAACCCTTCTGCTAGCAGTCCTGTCAAGCCTTTGTTTTCATCCCCTGCAGATGCCTTTGCATTCATCTTTTGCTGCCTGCCACGGTGTCAAACAGCAAGTCTTCCTCTTCTCTTTCTACTGCTTCTCTCCTAACTGTTATTTAGCCAACTGTCCTGCCCTCCTGAGCAGTGCCTCTGCTACTTGGGCACCAAATCTGCAGAGCTGAAGTCCTGCAAGAAGAATGATGAGACTGAATCTACAGAAGCCTCTGTCTTTATACTGGAACCAGAAAAACCACTGGTTATCAGACTTTCATGGAACAAATCTCTGCAACAGAAGATAAATGAAAAATTTAAGATGAACTTGCCTCTGATAACTCCCATGATCAGTGGATGAGGAATGGCTGACTTGATGTGCAATGACTGTTCATATAGTGCTTTAAGTTTTTTGTTATTTTTCTGTGCTGTATACATTTGAATTTCCAAAGCATAGATTTCCAATAGCTGAGTACCTTTTTTTAGATCATCTTCCCCATCATCAGTCTAGGACAGATTAAGTAATAAATACTGTGAAATTTTAAGAGAACAGCAATTTCAGTTTTATACTAGTAAAACACTGATAACCAAATACTCTCAGTAATTTCCCGTCAAAAACAAGAATCTGAAACTCTGAAATTCTGATATAACTAGTAACAGGAAACAGAGCACTCAAAGAACGTACCACAGGCCACATTTTGAAGCCCTTTATTTAAAATGTCAATATTTTTAATTAAATGTTTTTCTCAAAACTTTAACCTTAGTTCTTTCCACTTTCCTTAAGCCACACTCTCAGTATATAAATACAATGACTGACACAAATGCATATTTATACACACATATATGACTCTTCTGCTGCCTCTAACAGAACTATTTCCCAGATATTTTTAACCTATTTCCATACTGAAGGAGGAAAAGTGTCACAAACAAGCACAGCAGACTGCATGGCTAATTTATTTTTTTCCCCTTCCAGATGGGAAAATAACAACTATGCTTCCAGTTTTGAATAAAGCTCACTTGGGATCTTTGCTATATTTAAAAAAAAAATGCCTACACATTATAGATTATTAATATGAGCTTCTCCTCCTCTTCCCTGAAGAGAAACCTAATCAACAGTCATGAATACTTTTTAAAAAATCATCTTTAAGGAAGGAATAAAGCACTTAGCATTTTCTGTTCATGTTATCAAGCAGATAAATAAAATCAGGCACAGTACTTCTACCCTCTGTACTAAAGCTCGGCAAAATGCCTCAAAGGCCAACAACAGATGTACTAAAAAACCCAAAAAGTCATTGCATCAATGTTGTTTACTAAGCCACAGTGATTTAGAATATAAAGGTACCTGGCATGACTGATGCAGCTGACGCAAAATCTTTTGTAACTTTCCATATTCTTCTCGTTCTAAATATAATTTGCCAAGCTGTAATGAAAAGAAAGTTAAAGTACTGAGGTCTATTAAAATTTCACAATTATAAGAATTAGCTGAAGGTGTCAAAGAAAAGCAGAAAATTTGATGTTATGTATTTTACCTTTGTGTTTGTCTTAAACCACAATCTGTCATTCTTAGCGTCTTTCAGAGCTTCAAGTGTTGTTTCATAGAATTCCTGAAGCAAATCCATCTGACATAAAAAATCAGAATTCTATAATTGTAAACAGCAAATTTGTACCTGTTAATAAAGTCAATCTGAACAAACTAAAATTGCATGCTTGAACTTCAAAATAAGAAAGGTATCTGCATCTTACTTAATGTTTGCATTTAAACTGCAAACAGCTTCTAGAGTAACCAAACTAACTACACTTATCTTTTCTTATATGAAAGATGTAATTTAAAAGTATTCACATTTTAGATTTGTACTATTTGAAAAATGAAAGTCACCTTATAAAACCCATCTTATATTACTAAGGAACAGAACTCTGATGTTGTGTAACAAACACAGGCAATATTGTTCCTTTTTAAAAGAATAAAAATAAGTTACATAGCAAAAAGAAAATATGCTTTACAAAGAGAGGAAAATAGTCAAAGGAAAAGATGCCTTCTTTCAGGACTAGCAGCACTGAGTGGAAGAAAGCTCTTGAGTGCATCAAACTGTTTATTTGCATAAAACCCAAAAAAACCATCTGGAATGGAAATCAAAGTGCTGAGTGTTACCTTTTACAAGGGTTGTACAAAGAATGCATTAGTTTTGTTCATGACCACTGTTCCTTTGGGCGTAACAAACTTGTGACTATACATGAAGTTAAGATTTCCAGACTGTCCCTCCAGGTCTGGCTGAACTACAAACCAGAGACACTGACCTCTGCCAAGAAGGGACAATCCTTTAGACCTTAACAGTAACCCAGCATTCCACTTCTAAGAGTGGCAGGACAGGAAGGATTTTGATAATGACCAAGGACTCAGCACTAAAGACCACTGATCCTCCATATCAGCAGGTGAGGTGATACTGCTGGTATAGGTAGTCAGGTGCCACTTTCAGGTAGTCAGTGAGGGGAGCTTCCTACTCTCTGTAAAGCTTCTACAACACCACAAAAGAAGCTGGGCTGTGTATCTATGGACATTTACCTCACTTGCACAATACACTGGACAGTCAGTATTTCATACCAACACTTCACTGCAAAGATTCCTCTCTTCGCCCAAAATTTAAAAGAAGATATTTTTAAATTAAAAATTATATTTGAGAAGGCACTTACATTGTGTTGCTGTGCTAAAAAAATTTCTTATTTACTAATATAGAAATTCCAGGTAAATATTGCCAGAAAAGCACAAGTTTATGAAGATTTATCTGTGTTAATAGAATCCACTACCTGTGGGAAATGTATTTTTACATATGACAGCAAATGAATACTCAAAATTCCTCTATTAAGATAAAAAAGCCCAAACCAAACACAAAAAATGTCCATAGTTAAAAATGCAAAACTGAAAACTATGAAGATGAAAGAATTGAGGATCCAACCTGCTTGGAAGTAGAGATATAATCAAGAATAGAATTGATGGATTTTTCAGAGTAATTCCTTGTAACTGCACTCCGTATGTAGGTCAGTAACTGTTTATACCTATTCATCATTTCAGGAAAGTTAGTCTGAAAGAAAAACAAAATCACATTATAATTTTTGTTTTCAATATTAAAACTAAGATATCTTGCAAGTGTACATACAGGAAAAAAAGCATAAAGAAAGACAACGCAGTAGTAGTTGCTATTAAAACTTTCATATCACCACTTTATTCATAACCTGCAGAATCAGAAATAACTTCAGGACTGCATAGAACACACATTTCAAATATCTATCTCAGTGAAGAAAACAGAGCTTCTGTTGCACACAGAACATATAAATGTTTCACTGTTTTTTCCTGGTGCAGTGCACACAGAGGAACAGGATCACTTTCAGTGGTGTGACACCTCAGCACAGCAAGGACTGAGCCCCACACTTTCATGAAGTACCAGCTGACTACAGCAGTTATTCTACATCAATTTTGTCTCTGACTTGCAAACACCACATCATTTCCTTGCCATATCTGTAGTAGCCATTAAAGGCTGCAAAAGGCAAATTCTGGTAGATTTAGTTGTCATAGCCATAAATTAGAATAATAACTTAAGATCTTGGGATAAAATACATATTTATGCCATTTACTCCCACCAAGTGATAGCTGTAATTCCTACCAATTTAAAGTTTATTTTAATCATCTGTTTCAGAGCTTTGAATCCCCATTCTCCCTTTTCGCCTTCGAGCTCCAAAACCTGAAAAAGAAAAATTTTTAAAACAATATTTATAAAAGCTTTATTCAAACTTAAATAGTTTAAAATACATATATTCCATACATGCCCTCCCCCCTCACTTTGTTCCTTACAAAGTAATGTTTGATTCTGCCCTGTTCTTAAATTTTATTCTTTCCTGGTACTGTTGACAAAGTGAGAGTGTATCTCATCAGTTTTCATGACTTAGCTGATGTAGGGAGGGCGAACATTGTTGTTGTTGTTGTCTAACAGCAAACACTTTAATGCCAAACACTAAAATTTTAACACCACTCCATAAACACATATGCAAAAATAGTTGTAACACCTCCTGCAAAACTGAGTCAACTAAATTTTGACTAAATTAAGTTGAAAAGCTCGTCTGAATTACTATGGTTCCTTCACAAGGGGCAAATGCTTCTTGGTTTTACTGTAACATAGTTAAGGACATGTTTTGTAAGTAAAAACTTCAGAAAGTTGTTTTTTTTTAAATTCATGTATATAATTTTATTATGCACTATAGAAGAGCCAAGAGATGCAAAAATCTATTTTTTCTTTAAAAAGTTGCATCTAACATACTGCTTTCTCATAGCAATGTGCAAACATTAAAAATTTAAAATTGAGATGAAGGAAAGAAACTCTGTGTCACTTAGTATTTATACATTTAAAGCTTTGGAATCAGATAGCAGAGCAAATAGAATGTTACATAAGACACTGGGGAAAACACCATTTCATTAAAAAAACTCAAATGGATCTGGTTTCCATTGTTGATGCATGAAAACACATTTAGAATTGTTTAATTAACTCAGTAAATCCTGAAGATTAAAAAGTCAGACCTATGATAAGACTGTACCATGTCCTATTTATCCCTAAGAATGATCCTGAAAGGCAGTCAGCCAGGAGTTTAAGATACTCAATAATAAACTTAGCACATTAGCAATTGAAAAGATAAATCCTACTCTTAAAATTTCAGAAAATAACACAAATGTATCAGATGTTTTAAAATGTGAATTAATATAAAAAGAAGAGATAGAATATAAAGACAGAAAACCTTTTGAAAACTGCTTAATGCTGCTTTGGGGTCATCTTCCTTCAAAGCTTTGGAATTGTAGTATTGATTTTCCAGATCCACATTTGGTTCAGAATTGCTGTCCTCAGAATATTCCTACATTTTAAGAATTAAAAAAAAAAGCAATCAGAGAAAAAAAGGGTTCAGAACATCCAATAATCTGCTGAAAATAGCAAATGGTAAGACATATTACTCCAGCTGCCACGGAATGCTTGTGTATTAAGAGGCTGTGTTTGGTTTTAGAGCACGTAACAGGTATGGACCCGTGTAATAATCATTTTCTCTCTACCATTACTAGGCCAGACTCACCATCCACCAATATTTGCCTGTCAGCAGATTTCTTTCTGGATTAACAAACTCATAACTCCACCAACTTCACCTTTACGACAAGTACAGATTGTATTACTGAAATTCTGCCAGTGCTGGAGTTTAAGCACAGAGGCCCAAGAGCACAAGTCATTTCTGGGAGGGGAGAGAACACACTGCCCACTGGTCAAGGCACTCTATTATCCAGCCTTTGCCAGCCACAGAAAAGACTGCCTGAGCTGCCACACAATGATTCAGCTATGGAGGGTATCAAATGCTTCCATGAATCTCTCCATAATCTGCCTTTCTATGCCACAACAATTCGTCATTCCTTTCCGTCTAAGGAAATTTATAAAAAGAATAATGACAAAAACACCAGCTGCTTCTGCGCTGAGAAGCAGGAGATGATTGAGAAAATGCTAAAGATGTTGAGGTGCAGCATAGGCACAATAATTTAATCTAATAATTATCCATCATGTATACTAGTGCAAAACAAACTGAAGTATTTACTTCTAACAATTACTACTTAATTTTTTTAAGAAGTACTCTGAGTTTTCTGATGATGAAAAACCCCTGCATATTTTATATTCTTTTGCTGAAGGACAATGCTGCATGTCCAAATTACAAAACACTAACAAAGCTCAAATAATAATTTGATTTGGTATTTACACCATGCAAAGCCACTTAACACCTCTACATTTTCAAGCTAACTTCTCCGAACATTTAGCTATTAGGAGATGAACTGTTTTAACAGAATCTGTTTAAATCTCAGAGTTACTGCTGTCTAAGTAACTTTCCCTTGCACCAACGTAAGCAATGCACAGTCAGGTCCTCTCCTTTAGGGTGGGTTTTACTCTTGCTGTACTTCAGGCACATTTATTCTTTTGCTCATTTGTATATTCCTACTATCAATGGACTCCTCCAAAACCATGGGAAGGAATGAAAAAAAAAGATGAGGCAAAAGAAGTTTTAAATCAGCTCTCTCCTCCCTGCACTGCAAGTGAGCCCTCAAAGTTTATGTTTTCTGAAGTTCTAAAGCAAAAATTAATTCTGGGAGCCCACAGTCAAACCAAGTTTTATTATACGTGGTACTTGAGACATTTGTCCTTCTACCTTTTAATGTTTCTATTTGTAACAAGTAGGCAAGCTTCCCAGCTATGTATTTATATTCATCCAACAAAGTACTATGATTAGTGAGAATGAATGGACTGAAAAGTCTTGTGAATTCCACAAACCTGTTTTCTGAATTCCCACAGAACTATAAAAATGTGATACTGAAAACAGAAAAAAAAAAACCCCAGGAAGTGTCTTATTTCATTGGGCAGGCTCTCATTTTGGTTAGCTTGTTTTTGTAAACTCCTTATCCTATTGATCCAACTCCAATGGAGCAGCTATGGGTACATACACACGATGTCAACGCCTGTGTCAGACACCTTATATACATATACAGGCTGCCAAAAATTAAACAAGATAGCATTTCAGATATGTGTTATCAGCTGATGTCTTGTTTATGCTTAACTTGGACAATGGGGAATATTTTTGGCAGAAGTGTCTATTTGCTAAGATAAAAGGAAAGAAAACTAAATTAATTCCTTATAGCCCACAATGTGCTCCGTTAGCCTCAAGCCAGAAACATCTGAACTTTCATCTTAGCTCTGGCAATGATTCTGGGTGTGGATTCATGCACAGGTAATTTTCAGGTTTTTCAGGTAATTTTTCTCAGTGCTGCTTAAATAACCCATAAAGACCTTTCATAATATTAATACATAATAAAGAAGTGTTAAGTCTACTGATATATTTTACCCCCAGTGGAAATGTGCTGAAATGTATCAAATGTTTATGTTTTCAAAGATATTTTTTCTTCACTTGATGCCTTTTTACCTCACATCAGACTTTGGACGATGATATGGACTCAAAGCTGTAATGGACATAAGGCTTTCCTACTTCCAGAAAATGTAAGATGGTTTACTTTTAAAAAGACATATTTAGACTTAATGGCTGTAAAGAAAACTTTAAAACCTCAAACTAAGTATGAGCTGATGCCATTAATCTTTAGACAATATATTAAAAAAAAAAATCAGCCATGTAGATACTGAATCTTATTTCAAGCTCTGATGCTAATTATGCCAGTGCTGATAAATCCAGAAGGATGAGCACTCTGTCTTCTTTTGATGCAGAGATGGCTTAGTGCAGGATACAAATGTGAGAACATTAAGCTTCTGCCAAAAGCAAAAAAGGAGGAAAGTATAAAGCTATGTCCTCAAAGTTCCAATTAAGAAAAAGATTAATTTCCTTCTCAGTTCTGAAAACAGAAAAGTTCTTCTAACAATAAATTCAGATAGCAAAAGCCTAGCCTTTCCTCACCTTCATTTTTAATATGCCTGGCCTGAACAACTTCCCCAGCTCAAACCTTCTATGTAGGAAGTTTGCTGCAAATTAGGTAGAAATATATGGTTTACAAATAGGATTTCTATATAACTCTAAGAATTCCCACTACAGCATCCAGACCTAACAATTTGTATAGTGACATCCTTAATTAGAACTCTGAGATATAAAAGCAGCTGCATGATATAAATTATCTCTAGCTTATGTAAAAAAAGTAAAAGGCCTAGGAATTTTTGAACTAAGGTCCTAATGATATTTTTCAAATAGACATCAACATTATAAGTACAAATGAAAAAAAAGAGCAGAGTACACAGAACTACACAAACCCATTGAATTCTTCCTTCCTCAGAGAATCATCAAAACAAACAAATGGGGTTTTTATCATTACTCAAGAAATTAGAAAGTCCTTACAGAGCTTGAAAAATGTAATTAAACAAGTTAGGATATTATTTAAGCACTGCTGTGTTGAAAATCTGCATGTTCCAAATGTAGTCAGTTATATTCAATCCTAAGCCGTCCCATTGCTTTTTGGAGGCAGAGAAATTACTACACGAGCTCAATTGTAACAGAGATAAAACCTCTGATGGAGTTTACTCTGTTTGGAACATCATTTTTTCAAACAGTTTTAATAAAAGTTAAATTAGTATCCACAAACCAATTTAATTAAGAAGTCTTGATTGTGTTAACTTTTCATAAAATTTTACCTAGTTAAGAAATTTAAAACACTGAGCCTCAGCTTCTGAAATGAGCACACACAGAAGTCAATTCACCCGAGTCAGCTGCAGTCATCTTTAGTTCCATTTGCCGTTTGCCCAGCAGCAAAGGCACCTTGAAGTATCCAGTGCTCCCAGCTCCCCATCCATGGCTGCTCCCAGCCCGTCCTTTCCCATCCCTGGGCAGTGCAGTGGTTTGTGCTGTCTGGCTCCCTGCTGGTTTTCCAGAACTGTGGCAGGAGCCTTGTCAGTGTGGCCTCCAGAGATCACAGGTCCCGAGGCACGGCCCCTGTGCTCAGGGCCAGAATGAGGGGCAGGGACATGGACACTGTGACAGTGCCTCAGTGACATTTAAAGGTAAATGTGTGGCATTCTATCTTTTAGAGTGGTACACTGACTTGGCAAAGCACTACATGAACAAAAACAAAGATACAAGTATTCTGTGAAAGCTACTGTTGTCCAATAATTTTCTGGGCTCCTCTCTTGCCTGAAGCACCTCCCTGACTTCTACAACAAAACTGGAATGATTACCTAAACTTTGTGCTCCTCTGTTTATCATTCACCACCACTACAGGAACTGAATTCCTTCTTTGCAAACCTTTTCCTAAAAAAAGAAGTAGGGGGGAAGTAGCTATATAGAGGCAACTTTCCAGAAAAAATAACAATATGAAGAGTTCTATTTCTGTAAGAGATTATCTTTCAAGAACATTATTGAAATACTACGGTCAATTGCCAGTTGCTCGTGATTTTACCGAATTTCAACCATTTGGCTGACTCAATTCATTTTTTTATGAAGTGCAGTTGTTTCTGAGAAGTCTGGTACAAATTTCATTTTACTTCAGCTAACTTTGTTTCATAACCATGGCATTTAGGAGGTCTACTAAGCACAACTTTCTTTGCATTTGCTCTTCTTGACCTGCAGGCACCAGGACAAACAGCAACTACCAGGTTCAATGTGCATTTGCCAGTTGGTATCCAGGCACATGAATATAAAGAAAGCAATCTGACTGGAATGCAAAAGAGCAAAGAGGAAAAGAACAGAGGCAAACCCTGAGAGTAAAAACAAGAGCTCAGTTTGTGTAAGAAGCCTGCAACCACTCAGCCATGCATTGGGAGTGCTGGTTTCTTTTCCACATTCCAGGTCTCTCTCTTGCTGCTACTCACTAACTCTGCAAGTCATCCAGTGCCTGCTGGCTCACACCAGGGCTGACACCAGGAATAGCAGTCTGTGAAACCAGCGATTTGCAATGGCGTCAAAAGAGTTCCATGAAAGGCAGTGCTTTGCCTTTGTTTTAGTTTTTTTTCAGCTGGAAGATGCACAGAAATGTGACAGGAGACCGCTATAAGAAAAACCTGGTATTATGACATGTAAAAAGTACAGCAAAAAATGGTGCCTTTTCTCTCTACCTCTGTGGTGCAGCTCTCCTGATTTGAGTATTATGTAGTTGTAATGTGCAGCCTTTTCTAGAAGTCCAGTTTTCAGCATAACTTAAATCTAATTTATGTCTGTTTAATGCTCAACTGCATATCAGATCCTGGAGAGCACCGTTCTGAACACAGCCCTAAATAACTGTCAAAAGAAGCCAACAGAACCAGAATTTACTGACACTTGTCAATGTTTAGATAGAAAGAATTTACTAATTATTCTCAGACTTTTTGCCTCAATACTTCCTTCTGAGACATGATGGTAATGAGCAAAATAAGCCTCAAATTCTGTGTTCGAAGATGAGTCTGAAGAGAATGCATAAAAAATATCAAAATAAATGCTGAATCCATATAAAATATGAAACAATAATTAATTCAGAGAACAGTACATCCTATGTCCTCTGTTAAGCACACTTTTTTTAATCATATACTACTGTAATTAAACTTAACTAAGAAACAGAAGAGGGCCAAGTGGATCTGCTTGATTTGGGACTTCCCTAGATCCAAATACTTGTTTTTACAGCATTACCACGTTCTTGTTTGCAATATATATATCTGTATTTCATAAAATGATGATAATAGTGAAATATGAGCAGTTGGGAAAAGGAGACAACATCCACACGAAATTTCAACTCTATCTATTAAAATCCAGCAATAAAAGATAGAAAAATGTCTCTGCCTGCTGATGAGATTGCTTATAAAGTTTGGTAACATACAGAAATTCCTTTTGCAATGGATTGTACTTCACTCAGCTGGAAAGAAAGAGAGCCAACTCATGTAACTTGAAATAAGGAGTAAGACTGCTTATTTCCTAATATCATTAAATCCTGAAACAGAAAATCCTCAGCAATCTGAAGGGATGCTCTCTGTATTTGAATGATGCCAATCATGAACCTGCAGCCATCTCACTACGGTGCAAACTGATGGCTGTTCACTGGAATTTTAACAGATCTTCTATAAGTCACTGAAACAATATAACTCCTCAAGGTAAAAAGACCAGTTGCTCAGCAAATATATTTGTCCAATCTTTCCTCAGATTAATTTTAAAGTTGAATTTCAGAAGACACTAAGATGACTCATTAAGAACACCACAGATTCCTTATTTATTTAAAACAAAACAAGGAAATCCAGTAGATGTACTACAACAACTGTCAGTGTGTTGTCAATGTGCCTGGAAGAATCAACCTTTGGAAGAAAGCTCAGGTTAGCCTCCAAGTCAATTCTAAATATAGTCTTTTGTCCCAGACCAAAAACAAAACCAGAATTTACAGTGGTCCTTCCCTCTTTGACCTTCTACACCCTCAAGCTGGATCTAGTATAAAGAACTTGTACTGAAATCATGTAAGGCACCTAACAGCACCGAACTAGAAATTAAAACTGAGTGACTTTCATAATGACCAGTAAACATTATTTGGTTCACTGAAGCATAAAGTGGAATAATTAATGTTATAATCAAAGCTGTCACAGCACATTACTAGCAAATTGTGAATCTAGGTTTATCCACCCACAAATATAAATGGAATTTCTTCCTGATATCAAGACTCCAGTGCATAAACTCAAGTTCTGTAGGAGTGGCTGAGGTCATTCACATGTAAAACTTTGATTTTTTTACCCAGTGAAAAACTAAACAGAAACAATCCAGTACAACCTGGATAGTCTTCAATTGTTTTAACAGTTAGTAATTACTCTAATTATATAAAATTCCATGATGTAGCTGGGAAAGATCTGGGCCTCTGGAATATCTGTTCACATTTCCATTCAAGTGTGAAACATTTGCATACTCAAGGAAATTTAACTGACTGCCTCTACATAATCAGCAGGTCAAGTGCACATTAAAGAGGAGCAGTCATAACCATTTCTAATAAAAGCTGACAAAATTAATTTTTGGGGAGTCTTCTCTGCTGTTGTTATGATGGCAGCTACCCTGAGAGATCGAGTTTCACCATATTTTGACAAAATAGCTACTTCTTTCATTGACTGTTTCTGTAATCACTGCCTCTCCTCCAGTTCTTTAAAAAAGTATTCACAGCACTCACATGTGCTCTTTTACTTTCAATTCTGCACTGATTTGAGTATTATGTCTTGTACTTACTCTTTTGTTGCAAAGCCTCTTGCAGCAGCCGATACATTCAACTTGAGAATCACACATCCCCTTACAGACTTCTCTTAATTTAACTGAATGTCAACATCAAAGGAAGAAATCTAGCCATGTCTTCAGGGCCCCTAACGTTTTTACGAAACAGTTCTGTGGAACACTACAATTACAGTCTCAAGCATTTTTGAAAACAACAGTCAATCATGGTTTGTTAGTCCCAGAATGCTGAAACTAATCTAGCTGGAATATTTTTACTCTTAAATTCTTGGGTTTTTTCCCCCATCAATTATGAACTGAAATTAAATAATAAAAAACTGAAGCTTGGGTATCAGCTGATGCTTTACATGGGAGTTACATACTGAAAAGAAAAAAACTACCATGCTAATTATTACAAGCAGTATTTTAAAATTTTTGAAAGGTCTGAGCTAAGGGTAATTAATAAGAATGAAAATGTTCCAGTAAAAGTAACTACAGGCAGAAGTGAAAATCTGCCACAAGCAAGGTGTTTCAGGAAGGTTTTTCCAATGAGAAATAAAAGTACTTTAGAAGAAAGAAACACAGCAAAAAGCACTAGACAATTATTCTTGGAAAAAACTGACAAAAAGCACAAGTTTGAGCTGCACTTTTATTCATACCTGTATAGATTGAAAAATGCAATTCCAATGGTTTCTCTACATACCCAGTTCTCCTGTTATGGAAGGATATAGAACATGAATTCTGCTGCGTTTAATACTTCTCTGATTGTATTGCAGAAAAAAACACCACAGTATTTCAAATCAGGATACAAATTTCAGTGTTAATAAAAATGAATGGAAATTAATTTTGGAACAAAATGTTTTTAATGGTCTCTGTGCATTTCCTTCAGCAGTTCTGTCTCTACAGTATGTGAATTCATTCATAGACTGAAAAGGGAACGTAGTTTTTGGAATAGTGACATCAGCAGCTCATAGGGTTTTGATGACAATGCCTGTCAAGGAATGTCAACTCTTATATGAATTGAAAAAATCCTCCAAACCAAAATCAGATGCTTTTATTCTATATCTAATATCATCCAACCATTCTAAGCAGTTCCTAACAAAAACTGCCCAGAAACTATTCCAAATAAAATCAGGTTAACATGTTAAGTGAACTCAGAAGCGGCAAATAATGCGTCGGAAAGCAAGTCTTCCAGAAGCAAGTGTCTGGAGCTCTTCAGTGAAACTGCAATACTGCTAGTACAGGTTTCACTGAAATGAATGAAATAGACTGTCAAGCTTCTACCACATATAGCTTTTTCTAAAAAAAAAAAAAGAAGTCTCTAGTTCTAAAAACCCAATCAATGTCCAGAAAAAAAACCCTAAAAACAAACCAAAACCCAAACGAGCAAACCTCAAGCCCCAATATAACATAAGGGCAATATAATTACAATTAATCAGACAAGCAGTAATTTTTTAACTTTAAAAGCTTAGGAAAAACATTTGATGTTAACATTTAACTAACTGTAACACTAAAACCCCCAAACCTTACAATTAAAAATAAAATGGGAGAGGTAGAAAAGTTACAAAGACTATAAAGACAAAAAAGTTAGAAATAAGTGCACCCTTCGGCCCGTTGGACCCGAAACCAGCCATGAGGCCATTTCTCCTCACTCCCCTTTCTCTTCCCCATACTTTTTCCCCAGTTTGTTGCTCACACAAGCACACGAACACTATCTGTCCCCAAGGGCCTCTCGCAGTCGCGGGTGGGGAGACGGGCGGGCAACTTTATCACTTGACTTCGTGCCCGACACTTGGGCCGGTGCCGCAGGAGTGAAGGAAGGAGGCAGGAGCCCTCCGCGCAGCGTGAGCCCTGCGGCGGACACAGGGGGCCAGCCCGGGGCCGGGGCACCAGCCCGGGGCCGGGGCACCAGCCCGGGGCCGGGGCACCAGCCCGGGCCTATCCACCTGCCCGGCCCGGAGCTGGCCTGCTCCTCCGCGAAGAGGCGGCCGAGCGGCTGCTCCGACAGCAGCACCCGCTCCTCGCAGCCCCTGCCTGCATCCTCCTCCCAGGGAGGGAAACTCATCCTGGATGTCCGCGCTCCCTGCCGGGGCAGCACCCGGTGGGGCGGCTGCCGCGGCGGGAGCGCCGCACCA
>VWYI01008101.1:382-69818 GCA_013399455.1 Anthoscopus minutus | reverse complement strand
CCTCCTCATCATCGCACATGAAATCATCCTCCATGTCAGACATCTTGGCCGGAGGACGGGCGGGGGGCGGCGGCAGGGACGGCCCCTTCTCCCACAACCCCGCGCGGCGCTGCCCAATGTGGCTCCGCTCCGCCCGGAACCCGCTGCCGCCCGCGCCTCTCCCGCCCCCGGCCCGGGGCCTCGGAGCCCAATCCGCGCCGCCCCGTCGCCGCTTCCCTCCCCCTGGTAGCGACCGGCCCTTGGCAACGGCGGCCGGGCGGGGTCTGGGCACTGCACGCCGGAACCTCCCCGTGCTGGCGCTGCCGCCGCCCGGAGTGCGCCGTGCTGGCGCCGGGGCCGCCTGCCGCTTGTCCGGCGTGGGCGCTGCCAGCCCGGATACCCCGCGGAGGCTGCGAGTTTGGGGACGGGCGCGTCTCTGGAAAGGTCGAGGGAAGGGATCCGGTTCCTTTACTGAGCCCTGATGAGGTCGGATTTGGAGTACTGTGAGCAGTTACGAGTTTTAGAGTACAAAAGAGATACAGAACTCCTAAAGCAGGTCCAGTGGAGAGCTATTAAGTTGGCCAAGAGTCTGGAGATATCTCTCATGAGGAAGGGCTAAGGGAGCCGGGCCTGTTCAGCCTCAAAAAGAGGCAACTGAGAGGGGCTCCTGGGTAAAGCGTGGGTGTCAAAAAGATGGAATCGGGCTCTTTGTGGTGCTACCCAGTAGAACAATGGGCAGAAACTGATGCACGGAAAGGCCAACCTGAATATGAGCAAGAAATTTTTTACTGTGCAAGTGACCGTGTACTGGAACAGCTTGCCCGGAGAGGTTGTGGAGGCTCCCTCACTGGAGATACTCCAGAACCATCTGAACACAGTCCTGGTCTATGTGTTCTGGGATGGCCCTGCCTGGGCAGGGAGGTTGCACCAGATGACCACGGTGGTCCATTCCAACCTCATCCATTCTGGGAAAGTTCAGCCTGTTGCTGTGCCCGGTGTCACCGCTCAGCTCCATTTTGCTTTGCTCAGTAATGCTGAACAGTTTACCTGGACTGCATTAACCATAAGCAAATAATACTAGAGCAGCAGTTTTAAAGGGCTGAACTCTTTAAATCCATTGCTTTGCAATGGCTTTATAAAAAGATTTTTACATGTTAATTCCTGCTGCTGCATTCAACTGAGTGAGGCAACACCCCCAACAGACTAGGTTTGCCTCCCCGACTCCACAAGACACCCAGATGCATCTGCAATGTTTACTGGGTTTCCAGGTTTTCCTCTTGTTGGTCATTTTGTGTGTTACAGTTTCTGACACTGGGGTTTTGGTTTTTTTCCCCACAGCTACTTGCAAGTCTTTTAAAAGCTGTATTTGTATTCTGCAACTATACTAATGGGGAAATAAATGTTTTACCTCAGAAAACCCACAATGAAATTTGTTTCTGTGCTTTCTTTAGTCTGAGCACTTAAAAGCTCNGGGCGGGACGGGGCCGGGCCGCGGGCGCTGCCGCCCGGAAGGACGCGGCGTTCGCCTGCCCCGTGACCGCGGTCCCGCCGGAGCCGCCTCAGCCAGGCCTGCGGTGGAGCCGCCATGGCGGGNCAGGGAGGTTGCACCAGATGACCACGGTGGTCCATTCCAACCTCATCCATTCTGGGAAAGTTCAGCCTGTTGCTGTGCCCGGTGTCACCGCTCAGCTCCATTTTGCTTTGCTCAGTAATGCTGAACAGTTTACCTGGACTGCATTAACCATAAGCAAATAATACCAGAGCAGCAGTTTTAAAGGGCTGAACTCTTTAAATCCATTGCTTTGCAATGGCTTTATAAAAAGATTTTTACATGTTAATTCCTGCTGCTGCATTCAACTGAGTGAGGCAACACCCCCAACAGACTAGGTTTGCCTCCCCGACTCCACAAGACACCCAGATGCATCTGCAATGTTTACTGGGTTTCCAGGTTTTCCTCTTGTTGGTCATTTTGTGTGTTACAGTTTCTGACACTGGGGTTTTGGTTTTTTTCCCCACAGCTACTTGCAAGTCTTTTAAAAGCTGTATTTGTATTCTGCAACTATACTAATGGGGAAATAAATGTTTTACCTCAGAAAACCCACAATGAAATTTGTTTCTGTGCTTTCTTTAGTCTGAGCACTTAAAAGCTCCCTGAATGGGATGAGGGACAATAAGGTAGATACCAAAATGGACAGACACCAAAACACTGAATGAATGAGCCTATGAACACTTTCGAAATGCTCAGTTCCTTGCAAGTATCTGCAGCCATTAATCCGAGGGTAACAGGAGCCACGAGGCTGTCTAGGGAGTGGAGCTGAAAGAACAACACACCAGAAAACACATGTGGACAGAGATACCCATCCCTCCACGCTAAGAGGGATGCATCTGTCCATTTATTATTTTCATAGCACGTGCATTTTGCAGGAGCATCGGCACACGAATACGGGAAAGCCTCAAACATTTGTGTCGCACGTCGCAGCAGCTTCCCTGTCCCACCTGGGCTGTGGCGGGCCCGAGGGCAGAGCGGCCCCACGNCCGGGGCGGGTGGGCGGTCTGCGGGCGGCAGGGGGAGGTGGGAGGACGGGTGGATAAGCCCGTCCTCATGCTTCGGGCTGAGGTGCGAGGAGATGTGGACTCGTAGCGTCGTGGTTTTGTCCTGACACGACCGAAGACTTGCCGGGAAGCTCCCGCTGCCGGGCGCGCCGGCTCCGGCCCCTTCTCACACACCCGAGCAGCCCGGCCCGCCCTGACGCCCCTCGCAGGGTGGCGCCGGGGCAGCAGGAGGAATCGTACTTTCATTCATTCATTTATTCATTCTTTTCGTTTACATAATTTACCCACCTCCCCCCCCCGAGTTTTTGGGGGATATTGTTTAGTCTGTCCTCCTTTTTTCTGTAAAAGGCCCTGCAGCAGAGCTGGCTGTGGAATGGCTGTGGCACGTGCCAGCTCCTGCTCCTTGCCCATGGAGGTGCGCTCGGTGAGTGCAATTAAAACAAACACTAACGAAGCTTTTTGCTTGCCTTGGCACCGCAGAAGGGGCGCTTTTTAAAACGCGGGTTAGTTGCATACGATTGCACCGTAAATCTCACGGAAACGACAAGTCCAACATTTCCAGACTGGGAAGTGTGAAGTTGTGAGGAATGCTTTTGCTTTAAGGCTTCTGACAATTTTCTTCTTGATGTAGGTGCTTGAAATGCAGTGTGCGTGTTGCAACATCAAGGCCAAAGCCTGCAAATAGCCTTTCATCAGGCCTGCTTGTAAAACCCACATTAAAAACAGAGATCAATCAGCACTTAGATAAACATGCCCTCGTGACTGCTTTGTTTGTTGTCTCTTGGTAGCAACATTACTATAAAAATATCTGTGAAACAAAGCAACACTCTAAATACTGACACAAAAAGGAATAAAGTTAACACCTAGAATTCTGCCAACATATTCCCCCGTGGACTATAATATTATTAATGTGATCTAGAGGAGGGATTGTACAATGAAATGGCAGAAATTGCTTTTGCTAATTGCAAGAGCGATGTACCAGGCAATACTAGGGGAGATTATAAAAAGGGGAAATCAGACCTAATACAGCTCTGGGCACAAAGATAGCAAGGAACTGAAAGATCTGTTAAAAATATCATATTTTGTAGCTTTCCATTTATAAAAATCTTACAAAACATTCGAATGTGTGTAGCTGAACAGTAATACAGCCTTTACAAAGACGTACAAACTAAATAATTGTGGACTTTTCTGACATTTTTTTCTCATTGCAGTCTTCTTACTTTGACTTTGCATTAATTAGGCTTCAAGTTCTAGATTTAGATTAAATGTAGAAATCTTATCAGGGTTCCTGTTACTGGATTTTTGTCAGTAGACTAAAATTTTGCTTTAAGGTAGTTTCAAAACTAATTACTATCAAGTTTCCTATTCTTCACGAAGATAATGGCTCCACCTGTTCTCGGCCCTCATTTTCCTACTGTTCTACATGACAAAGTTTATTTGCTTTGAACTTTCAGTAGCAAATCAGGCACCTGTAAATGGAAAACCTGAAGTACTTTTGCTGGAATCCTGTGAATACTGTCATAAGTCATGGGGCTAATCTGAAGTTTGGAATTTTAGTTCTCTGTGTGTGTATTTTTACAAAGATGGGGCAGTGTCAAATACAAAAATTGATAAAAAATCAAGATCTGAGTAGAGTCTTCAATGTGCTGTGAAGAGCAGAAATAAGCAGCTTAATGTCACTCCTGATGTGGCAGAGAAAACTCCACATACTTCAGGAAGCTGAATTGTATTTGCTTCAGGAAGCACTGAAACTTTCTGTCTTTTATGCAAATATAGTCCTTCTAAATGTTTCTAACCTGCATTTCAGATTGCAGAAACTGAAGGAGATGTTTATATCAAAGTTTGGATCAGCTCCCAAGTTTTACGCTCGTGCACCAGGAAGAGTCAACTTAATAGGTAAAAGAAAAAAATTAACATTATGTTATTTTACTTCATCTGTCATCAAGGAAGTCCAGTAGTTTAAAACACAGAACGAAAATGTTAATCTGAATTTTACTTTTTCAGAGAAGTTTCTTGTGATAAATGGAAAATCATATAGTTTTGTAGATTTTACTGTGTCTCTTTATAAACAACTCTATATGGATGTCAGTTTTGGAGGTAGACGCTTATAGACAGTGTTGATATTTTTGAAAATTTGAGTAACTTGCCAGCTTATGGTTTTTTAAAATTAATTCAAATTACCAAAGATAACCAGCCCCACACATGATAAAGCATAAAATGATTCTACCATCCTCTCTTCTTTACTCTTCCATGGAGATATGTCCACAGAACTTGAAACAGTGCAGTGTGATTCACTGGTAGACTGGAGAGTCACAATTATTTTTTGTTTAGGTCTTACTTTTATTTCTGTAGCAGAAATTTCTTATTTTTGAGATTTCTCTGTCCATATTATGTTCACCCTGGAGCTGAGTTTCTTGCATATGTTCATAAAATAATCCTACACATTCGAAGACAAAGTAAAAGGATCCTGAAAAACAAAGCTGTAAAAGTCAATTAGTTTATTGTGCAGTTAATCTTAATTTTTATCTCAGTGTCATGTGAACATCTCATATAGACTAAATAGACAGAATATGGTAACTGAGAATTATTCCCAAGGGAGAGGATGTTTAATACATACATTTTCTATTTTATTGTTACGTAGGTGTTGTATGCAACTGTATTAATGATGTTTAAATAATGTAGTTATCTTTTTGGAAAAAGGTCCAGAAATTGCATGTAGATGACAGTTCTCGTTGTTGGACAATATCTAATCTACATAGTGGGGATTTTTTAAAATTTTCATATGCCAGTGCTAAAAATGAACTCTTATAAATAGGTGCAATAGATAAAAATCACTAAAGAAAGAAATACTTTTTGTGAAGTAATAAGAAATGGCAGAAATGTACCCCAAACTTTATGTAATAAGAGTTGAAACTACAGTAAGAAGTTGTCTGATCCAGTAAACAGCTCTGAAGCCTTGTAGAAGCTCTGTTACTGCTATTCTAGAAAGAATTATTGCAAAGTATTTTCTTTGTTTCTTTGCTAGGAGAACACATAGACTACTGTGGTTATGCTGTGCTCCCGATGGCTATAGAACAAGATATCCTGATTGCAGTAGAACCTGTACAAACTCAAGTTGTGCAACTGGCAAATACAAATTCTTTGTACTTGTATGTAATTATTTTGTTTATTCATTAATTTTTATGAACCTCTTCATGCATTGCAATACAGTTGACCTTTTCAGTGATCTGACAGACTTCCATTGCAATACAGAATCTGATTGTGTAAAGCAATTTATATCAGCAGATGGAATCCCACAGACTGACTTCATGCTGTGTTTTAGGTCAGAGCAATAGCTTTGCAGCTGCTGTCTCCTACCTGTTTGTTCATATTACTCTGTAAGGCCTCCAATTTTTCAGTCTTTCTAAAAGTGCAATTCTGTCTTCCCTTCTTTTCTCATCTTTCTTGATATAATGCCCATAATTGGCAGCAGCTCAGTTACTTCTGGAGAAGGAAGTGAAATGTTTTGTAATCAATTACTGCAAAAGTAAGGTAGCACTCCCCTGCTCTGGAGAACCTGGGGTTGTTTTCACAACACAACAGCTTTAGCAACAATCCTGGCTCAGAAAAACTATTCCCTTACTTTCACTTCCTCCACAGCTGTTGTTCACAGAATTATAGGCCAATTTAGGTTGGAAGGGACCTTTGAAGATCCCTTGTAAATAATCTTGTTGGCCTTCTGCTGAACTCCTTGCCAATGTCTTTCGTTGGGAAACCCTAAAACTGGATGCAGTATTCCAGCTATGGTTTCACAAGTGCTGAACATAAGGAAATCATCCTGCCACTCTTTTCAACTTTAGGCACCTTTTTCTGCCTCTTTGTAACAGACTGATACTTGTGTAGTTGCAAAGAAATTAATATCAGGTCGCTCATCCACATGAGCCCAATTTTGGGCACGTTTTACAAACATCAGAATCAGCAAAAGCTTAGTTTAAGCCATTTTTATTCAGCCATTGGTTTAACTGGTAAATTAGCTCCTGAAAGCACAGTGTGTGGCAGCACAGGGACAGGAACATACTATCAAAAGTGGGAAATACTTGAGCACATATTCCTGCTTAAAGCTCAGTTTGTCATGAACACATTCTGAACTGCTGCCTGTGACTAAGACAGTTGAAAGGAATTTATACCTCCATGGTAAGTATAAATACTCAGAGATTTTTCACTTAGTGGAGTATGTTTTCACATTATAGCTGGGCTGAATTAAGAGTTTGCCATTGCTTAAAGACAGTGACTTGGATTCTTTTACCCCTTGCCTCCCCGTATCTGCTTCCGAGATCAACTCAGCCTCTGCCTTTTAGCAGGTGTAGAGTACTTGTTTGATCTTAAGGTAAAGTATGCTATTTCCCCTTTTTTTTCTTGGCTAATTTTCTGTCATTTTAGTGAATTGCCATGCACTCAGCACTAAAGCTGACTCAGGGTAAACAGTGGGAACAAGCAGTGGTGAACAGGGAAGGGAAATGGAAGGTGTACGTGGGACCTTTCCCTTTCTTCAACAGCAGCCTCCCTCCAGGGCTTAAGCTGTGTTGCAAAACTATTCTGCAAGAGACAATAGCTTCAGAGTTACAATAGTTTTGATTAGGAAAGTTGTTGTAATGAACACTAAATAAAGCAGTGATGAATAGGTAAACATTTTCACTCGGTCTTCAAGCTTTGCTGCATTACATTGCAATTAAAATGGCCTTCTCAGGACAGTTCCACCAAATGTAGAATTACAGCCTTTGAATTTAAATTGCACACACTGTCATTGTATTTTTACATCTGACCTGGTTTCAGTTTGAAATCATATGCTTTAAGCCATAAACCAAGGCAAGGTCTCAGAACACAGCATTAAGCATCTTGGTTTTGTTGAGACACTATTGCCTAAAAACAAAGCTAAAACATGCCCATAATTTCATAACAAAGAAATATTTTTCAACACTTTGAATGTTACACCACATAACAAAACTGATGACAGTATGTCTCTTTTTCCCAGCCTGTTACACTGGTAGATTTATGCCTGTGGTGAATGCATATCTATAGGCCTTTGGTGAACAAGAACTAACCAGAATCCTCTGTAGAATCATTATTTCCTATTTAATTCTTATTTTGTGAACTGGTAAACTGTGGAGCTGTTCTGTAGCACTCTTCCACCCTGATAGTTAACTTTTAGTAGAAATAGGACAGAGAACAGGTTGCTATTTGTATTTTATCATTAATTATCTCAACTGATCTGCTGCCTTTTATGTTGATTGGACTAAAAAGGTATTCAAAATTTATATTCCTTTGAAGTTCCTGATACCTCCTCTTCACAAATCATCTTTGTAATTGAGAAGTATGTGTAGAGCTGACATTATACTTCTGAAAATGCCTTCAGAAGTACCAGAGGATGGTAATTACCAATCAGTTTCCAT
Source organism: Anthoscopus minutus (assembly GCA_013399455.1). Taxonomy (NCBI): domain Eukaryota; kingdom Metazoa; phylum Chordata; class Aves; order Passeriformes; family Paridae; genus Anthoscopus; species Anthoscopus minutus. Next base: position 61,857 of record VWYI01008101.1, on the reverse strand, counting down.
CTCACAACAAAACCTGAAAGTTTTGTTTGTTTTTAAATCAGAGTATTTGTACTGTACAGAAGACTCAGATAAACTAACAGATTGACAAGACAATGAGGTTCTGTGAGAAAGAGCCAAACTGATCTCCCCAAAATAAGGATTATTACTATTCAAGCAGTACAAACCACCTCAGTCACACTACTTAAAAATCCCTTATCTTCTAATTATACAGAAAAACTGTATAATTTTTATGTCTGGTTATGGAGAAGTGGCATTCTTTCTCAAGCATTCTTTAAAACAAAGGCTGGAACAGACAATATTAGAGTATTTTTATTTCACAGGCATGTTTTTCCCAATCTTTTATTTTATTTTGTTACCAAGTTTTTGTATTAAACTGCCTAATTTTCAGTAGGCAGTTCAAAGGCAAGTCTGAAGATTTACTGATTTAAGATAAAGTTTGAGTATTTAGGGACTATTTTTTATAAAAAACTGAATGTGATAACAAAATACAGACTTAAGGATTCTGGGGATTTTGACAGTCCCACATTTTGGGTTTGTGTGAATTGTGTCCGTATAAAACCTGCCAAAATCAAAGCAATTTTTTTTGCTTTCATTTTCTATGTGAGAAGATTGCAAAAAAACCAAAATACAGTTTAAGAAGTTATTAATTTATTTTGAGAATCAGAAAATGTAGTCATAGTATGTGGCTTCTTGTTCATTGATGTTACTCTGTCTTAGAGGGTAAAAAGAATTTTGAAGATAATACATTTTAGAACTCTTCTTTGAGGCAAAGAGGACTTAAGATTCCTTTTGTCTTAAGCACTTTCACACATTGCTTCCCACCAGCCTTGTTTTTTACAACAGTAATTTGGGATTATTGTAGGAAGCAAGCATAAACAAATGCAGAATTTTTAAATCTTCATTACTTATGATTATTTTCTATTTTATAAACTCCTTGTGGGGGGTTTATTTTATTCAAATAATCTTTCAAAACCATAATCAAGTTGATGTTTTATTCTCCTGGAGATCATTCTAAATACACCTGAATATCAAACTGGAAGAATTTACAGCTGTTCTCAAACCTTCCTAGTACTCTAACCTCAGTAGTCCCTTTCATATCTTTTGTGTTCCTCTACCAAACCCAATTTCTGATGCTAGCTTTGTGCAATTCCTTGCTACTGCACTCTTAATAAAATCCTGTTCTTGCCACTAGATAGCAGCTTACATGTTAAACTGTACACCAGTCTGATGGGTTGTGCTGTAATTAAGGTTGAACTTGAATGTATAACTGGCAAAATGGGAATTCTGATACTTGAAGTACAAGATGTGTCACTTGCCATGGAGCTGGGAGTAGGTTGTAGGCCAGGAGTGTGAGTGGAGTTCCTCACTCCAGTGGGGCAATAGATCACATGAATTGTGGGGCCACTGCAACACTGCTGGCTGCTTTGGGGGTTGCATGACACAAAAATTGCAGCCTTTTAGTGCACCAGAATAAAGTGAGCTTTTCAGACATTCCTTGAAGACAATTATATCATAGTAAAGATGCTTTATATTTGTATAACTTTCTCTCCATAGGTAACAGAATAATTCACTGATAAAAACATCTTTTCACCGGTATCCATTACAAGTATTAATTAGTGATATCCTTTTGGACAAAAATAAACCCAGGAAATTAATAATATATGTAGTGTACTGGGACCAATGTAAGAAGGAAAGATTCCATCCTCTTAGGAGGTGCAGACTGTCCCCTGAAGTATTGTTTCTTGAAACTGGTTTTATTCCTGTTAAATATTTCCAGGAATTCAGCTGCCTCTGTTCATATTGTTTAGCAGACCTTGCCTCGTAAAGCACATGTTAGTCTGGAACTTGAATATTTTTAATTTGGTTTCTTGATGTTCTCAGTGCTTTTGCTGTTTCTGTGTTGGGCACCTGCTGTCATGACATCAAGCACATAAAGTTCCTGGGTGTTCAAGGGCACAGACTGCCAGACAAGTTGCACACCTTGGGGTCTGATGGATCTCTCTGAGACCTCAGCATGTCACCTATGCCCATTTTGACAGTACCTTGCTGTTCTTCAGGAACAATCAAGCTCACTATTTTTATTATTTTGAAAGAAAGTTGGAGTAGGAATTATCCTGGAGGAAATAGATAAAATATTTAAACTAAATATTTTTGTCTTGTAACATACATCATTTAATTCTGTAGCATTAGGCCTCTTAGTGAAGTGCCATTCAGAGAAAAGGTGATGAAGATGAAATCCTGAACAGGAATGACTAGAGAGCCTGAAGTTTATCTGTCAATAGTCAAGGTTTGACACATGAGTATTTAAATTTTCACTTCTAAGAAATCATGATTGCTGCACATACTTGATGAAAGGCATCTTGCCTTAATTAAGGATGTCAAGAGCAGCTTAATTTCTGGATTTATTTAATATATGTTTTATTCTTAATTAAGAATTCTTATGCTTTCATCTAAAATGACCATGTTGAAATGATTAATAAAGAAGATATGTGAAAAGATAAACAGGAAATTAAGCCAGAAAACATTGCACTGAAAACCATCAAACCAGTCTTGTCCATCAGCAGGTGGCAGTAACAAGCCACGTTTTTTTCAAACCAAATTAAATACAAATTAAAACCTCAAGGTTTTTCTGTTTTTGCAGGGATTTCAGTACTAGTGTTAATAACATTCAGATTAACAAAACCAAACCTCTGTGGCATAACTACTTCCTGTGTGGACTGAAAGGTATTCAGGTAAGCCATATCCATTTAATTTATGAAATTAATGTAGAAGTAAAATACAACAGAAATACCTGTTTACCCTCAAAATGTTTCCCTGCATTCTATAGCTTTTTTTAAAACATACATATAAAGTATTTTTATGTTAAAATTTGAAGAGGAGATACGAGTGGGTTTGCTTTAAAATATTTGCAGAGCACTGTTTTCATCTCTATAAAACAAATTACAATAGCAAATAATTGCTTAGGAAAGCTGTGATCAAACATTATCAGGATGACATTTCTGTATTTTGAAGTCAAAAGGAATGCTTTCCAATGGAATTGTTTGATTAAAATCTGCTTTGAAAAAGGTTTGGAGGTTTGTCTTTCAGGACATGGAGATCATATCTTAGCCCTTTTCTTTCTATGGGAGCATTTAAAAAACATGGACTTCCATTAAAGCTGAAAACCTATAATTTGTGCACAACAGCTGAGTGAAGCTGATTCATGCAGGCAAAAGAAAATGCAAAAGCCAAGTAAACAGCACACAGAAGAAATAATCCATTAAGAACCATTACTCATCCTGGTTTTCAGGGTTTGGAATTTGAATGGGATTTTCAGAATGTCCTGAGTTAAAAGTGCAGCTATGCAGGAAGGGGCACACTTACGGTAAGGGCAGGAGCACAAACACACAGATGTTTGCCTGTGTGCCCACTCCAGCTTCATCTCCCTGGGGAGCTCCCCTCTCCAGACTGACCTGACCACCCAACTGTTGTGAAAGCAAGTTCTGGTTGTCAGTGCTGCCCTGGGAGGCAGCCTTAACACACCATCGAGGCTCCTGGAAATCTCACCTGCTGAATTCACAGAATTCATGGCCCTTTGGTGGAAAAAAAAAGAGGTGACTTCTCGATGTCAATCTAATGGCATTTCTGGAAGGGCAGATGGGCTAAACAGAGATAGCAGGTCAGGAATAGGTTGCCACAGCCAGCCCAAATTATGGGTAAATGTGCTTTTTAAAGCACGTGAAGTTTGCCTCAGGATAGGCCATCTAAGTCACCCCACAGGATGGTCCAATAGATGAGGTCTGCAGACTGCTGAAAAGCCTACCTCAGACCTGCCACTGGGGTCTTCAAAATAGAATATTCAGAAGAATCAATGCCACAAATCACTTTATGACAATTCACAGGTCCTAAACAGCCGCCTATTACTATGCATAGACCCAAATAAATCATGTGTGCAGTAACATGAGTATTTTCAGTTTTGTATTGCTCAGTAACACAGGCATTTAAATTGCACTGACTGTAGAGATATAGATTAGGTTTCTTTACAATATATCCTTTCTTATATTAAGGCTTGCATGACCAATTGACTTTATTTATTTTGCAGTCTGCTACTGAGATTTGTTTCCTAAGGACAAGCTTTCATACTTGAAGGTTAATTTGCAAAGCAGGTTTGCAGACTTTAGTACTGGCAGAAAATAAGCATAAATGTTACAGACTTAAGAAACTGAAATACAAGTACTCAGAGGGTCCAGCGGGATAATCTGTTTATATTAAGTTGAACATGCTATCCTTTTGGGACAGAACTGTTGCAGAACTTGGCAAAGTCCATTTTCATTTTTGAAACTGAAGTACGTTTTCTATTTAAACATCGCGTGATAAGTCTGCAAGCCTGATTCACGTTCAAGACAATCCAGAAACTGTGGATCAGTTTCTGGTTACTCAAGCATTTTCTGTTTATGAACAAGCCTGTCTAGTGTTCTTCATGAAGGGGCAGGGGCAGCAATAGTATTCTAGATACGAATTTCCTTTATTTGTAAAACAGGAAATTCAAAATACAATTTGAAGTGATAGTAGAAGACTTTAAAGGAGGCTCTTCATGTTTGCTGATCTCTACCATCATACCAAACAGGTATTTATGGTTGAAGTTTTTTAAGGAGAAGTAGTAGAAATCTTTTGAAGGTGGATGTTTCTTTATGAAAATACCGTTATTTTTTATGATTATTAACACTGTAAAATAGTTTGTTGACATATTAATTGCATCAGAAGTTATCTACTCATATACTCTCCATATACAGTCACTGATTTTTAGTAAGTACTGCAGAGAGAAATTTATATAAAAGTGATTATAAATAAAAAGACAAAGCAGCTAAAGAGTAATTTTAAAAGAGTATGTACATGAGGATTTATGGCTTCTGGATGAAATTTATTATCTGTGATAGCTGTCATGTATGTTAGAATATTTTAAACCTCATTCAAAAACTAGCATGCCAGAGACTATCCCTGCTGGTAGGTGTGTCTTTGTGACCCTAAAGCACAGAGTTCCTTAAAGTACCATTGTGGTTTTCCCAGTGTCAGTCCTGTGGGTGCTTCAGGACATGAGTATCTGGCTTTGAAAACAGCTGCATTGCTACTGGTTCCCCCTCAGCATCTTGTGGCTCCCTAATACCATGTGCCAGCATTGGAAGTGAAGCAGAAAGTGGACCTTGAGCTCTTTGTGGTGCCTAAAATGAAGAGCTGTCAAGAAAATGACAAAAGTAGAGTATAAAAGGATTGGTAACGTCTCACTGTCACCACAGCAGCTCAAAGCAGAGCCAGTTGCTGCAAAACCCACCCACGAAGCTTGGTAAATTCTTGGGCGTGCAGCCCATCCTGAGTTCTGCTTGGGGTAGTTATATGTTTGTGTAGAACAATTGCAGACATACCTTTGGCTGAAGCCCCACCATTGGCTTTGTTCTTAAGGAACAGAATGAAAATTTTGCTTTTGCTTTATTTTGGAGATACCAGAAGCAGGTCCTTGCTTCCAGCAACTCAGCAGAAGGATTCTCTTTCTAAGTATCAGATAATTGCAAGCCTGAGCCTGTCTGTACTTGAAACTGAGATTGTTTATTTTTTCATTGTTAGGAACATTTTGGTCTTAATAACCCAACTGGAATGAATTGTCTGCTAGATGGAACCATCCCTCCAAGTTCTGGTCTTTCTAGCTCCAGTGCTTTGGTGTGCTGTGCAGGACTCGTGACACTCAGAGCTAATGGAAAAACCCTCTCTAAGGTAATTTACTGTAAAACATGAGAGTGTCAGCAGTAAAATTCTACTTAAAATTAAATATTGTTAATGCCTGTAAACATTAAAAACACGATACAATTGTTTTTGCAAAGAGTTGTTGGATATAAACTTAAGATATTGCACAATTGAGCAAACATCTTTGGCCAAATTTTGGCAGGATTTGAATTTGGCAAGAAAACAGGCTTGCATTAAAGCTGAAAAAAGGAGCATTATTGTAAGCCTGTATTTTGGCCAACCATCAGGTCCATGCCTGGACCAGATGTGCTATCTGTAGGCCAGGGCTGAGGATGTATGTGCTGAAGCATGTGGACCACACCCCCGAGGCCTTTACTCTCTCCCTGAATGACTTTTCATGGCTTTAACAGCAGAGCATCTGTTGGAGGCCTGTGGAACAATTTCTTGATAAATTATGTAATCAGCACAAAGTAGAGGTAAAATTCTTCCATCTGACTCTCCTTACTCTCTTCACAGTTTTTTTGGAATGAACATACTTACAATCCAAAATGTATTCCTCACTATTAAACAAACATTAGTCTAAAAACAAACCCCAAGTATGTGACCTATTAGCAGTACAACTGTTAGCACTGTTTGGCTTGTGTAGTACAGATTTCTGGGGGAGTCATGGTCCTTAATTCCTATGAGAATTAAGTTCTCTCCATTAAAAATGTCTGGGTAAGTGAAACTAGGATCTTAAATTAGAACATTGTCAGGAAAAGAACAGATCTGAATGTGACTGTTACATGTATTTGTGCCTATTGTCTAAGACAGACGTTCCCAAATTGTGGTAAAAAGCCAACTGAAAGTGCCACATGATGATGGCAGCTGTTAACCCTGCTTTTAACAAACACTTCTCTGAGCCATGAGGTGAACAGATCCACACTGAAGGTTTTTGCTGATCTGTTGAGATTTACTTCTTTATGAGGCTGCAGTTGCAGGGATGCTCTCAGCAGTGAGTGCACAGCCCCACATTGCCCAGCTCCCAGGACTGGCTTCAGGAACGTCACGCAGGGCTCAGGCAGAAAGGAGCAGGATTGGAGAGGCAGGGAAGCTTTTTATGTAGGAGGATGTGGCTACTGTTGCTGTCACCCAGACTTGTTGGTGTGTGAGCAAAGGTCAGTAAGGGGTTGGACACCATAAGACAGGCTCTGGTTTGGGAGATGAGCAGTGGAAGATGAAAACATGGAATTGAGGATCCTTCTCGGATGAATGAAACTGCAGTTAAAGGGTTGGAGATGACAGAATGTGTACCTGGCCTGACAAGAAGCTTCTGGTTTTGTATAGATGGTCTTACTACAGGTCAGCATTGTCTCTGATGGTGGTCACCTCAAGAGCGAAGCTTGGGAACAATTGATCAAAATCACTGGAGTGCACGTGTTCAGAAATTGGGTATCTGCACAGTCATAAAACTGACAGAGGTCAGAAACCCCAAATTTTACTAGGTAGTAAAAACGTGTATCTGGAAAACCAGAAGCCAGGTTTTCATTATTCCGGTTCTGCACAGTATTTTTCAGAGAATAAATTATATACAGTGTGTATCTTGAGCTGAATTTACACATGGCTTGGGAGTACTGGCCGGCATTATGCCAGACTTCTTGTAAAGAAAGGTGCAAAACTATTTGTCATTTTCATAGAAAATTATGGAAGAACAGAAGGAAGACCGAGACTCCACTGAATGTCTTTTCTTCTCCTCATGTATCCTGTTCAGTCCTCTTCTTGCTAGTTGAAAAATGTGCTGAAAATTAAGCTTGTGTCTGAAATACAGTTGGACAAACACAAGAGACAAAATTGCACATTTTTCTCAGGAAACCCTGCTGTCTGCAGCCAGATATTTTGCACTTGTGATGAAAAATGAGCAATTAATGTACAGATGAGACTTCTCAATAGCCACCATAGGAGCAGTTAAGAACATATCCACGGCTTTGTATCCTTGCATAGACCAAGGCCTTTGGTTGTCATGGTTAGGAGAGAGGGTGACAGCTCTGAAGACTGATTGCTTTTGTTCAGGCTTTAAGTTTCCCCAAATCTTACAGGACAGTAAAAACTCATTCAGTGCTTTTGGCTCATTTATGATTTAGCATTGGAGACTTATATGTAGCTAAGTCCAGAGTCTCTGTTGCACTGGGTTTGTGCATAGCCTTGCAGAACTGCACTGTATACAGCAGGGCTAGTCTGAGTATAAATTAGAACAATCTAGGCATGTGAGTCCTCAGAAGTATAAAACATGCTCTGGCCACGGCTTGCCAGCTCCTAATGCATCCTGTGCTGGTGTCAAGTGGGATCTGTGCAGGATCCAGTCCTGCTGGCTCTGGCAGCAGGGAGCTCCCCCATGGCAGGGAAATTGTTAGCTGAGCACAAGTAGGGGCTTTCCAGATCCTTTCTACTAGAAAGCAAACCAGAACTGTGCATTTTTAAGTCTCTGCATATTTATGTGTTTGTTTATTTTAAATAAGAAGTATCACTTCATCCCTCCCATCCATCTTTTTTTTTCAAAAGGCTTTATAGTTGTGAAAGTTGTAAATTGTAGTATTTATAAGTAACAATATTTGGTTATGATGGTAATTTTATGAGAAAAGATTGACTTTTTGCTCCTCATTAGTCTGATGGACTTTGTAAAATCTTAGTGTGATGGTTTGTAGCAGGAAGACAGGAAACTTTTGGCTTTGGAATCAAATTTGGCTGAATCGTAGGGCTTCTGTAGCCAAAGTTATGAAAAAATGACCTTTTACTGAATGGAACATTTATCTGTTTTGTTTCTGTGAAACTATTTTTATGAGAATATTTTAGTTATATGCTCTTTTCCCTGATAAATGTAAGTTTAAAATAGTTGCTGTAGAGTAAAAGTCGTTGAAATTTAGAGCTTTTATGAGATAACACTTCCAGTGTGAGGTTCAGGCCCATGAGATTAAGAGCCAAAACCCCACAAAATTAAAACAACATTGTAAAAGCATGGCTAGAATTTCATGGTGGCTAACTTTAAAAATAGCACTTTTTTGACATTGAAAACAAAATCAGAGAAAAACATGCTCTCACTAATTGTGTGTAGCAGTCTGCAATAGGGCATTGTTTCAGTGTGCATACAATATTTTTTTAAAAAGCCGGTCGTACACATACACAATAGTTAGGGAAAATACCAGTTCAAGACAATTCAGCCAGATGTGCAGTGCTAACCAGTTGCAGCAGTGCAACAGCATTCAAATAACAAGATGGAAAATGTAGAATGTGGTCTTTAAAAAGAATCCATTTTTCTCCTCCAAACAGGATACCAATCTAAGGCTGTGTTGGCATCACTCAAACAGCAGCAATGCTCAGTAGTAGTAGTTCTTAATTTTGAAGTGATTTTTATTTCACTGTTACAAAATCAATCTTTTGTATAACTTTTCATCAGGAGATACTTTTTGTAAAGGAAACATAATAATGCTCTAAACCGTCCCAGCTTTGTGTTTCGTGGTAGGAATTAATGAGTACAGAAAATCACTTAGGACTGAGTAACTAGATTAACTTGAAAGATGCAATGATAATGTTGTTGTCCAAATGTTAGATCTTGTGAAAGTAAGGCCTTTTCAGCCACCTTAATGTTTTTTTTCTGTTCCTCAAGGCTGGGTAGCTGTGAACATACTTATTGGGAAGAAGAGATCAAAAGTTAATAGGGTTTGTCTAATTTAATGTGAAATGTTGAACATAGGAAGGGGAATCATATTTGGCTTTCTCTAGACTGAGAAAAAGCTAAGTCAGACAGAGTAAATAAAGGACCCAAATCTAATCTGTAGTGGTGCAGTGTCCTTTGGTTTCACTTTTCCCAAAATTCAGATGAATTTGGGTGTGGATGTTAAACATTTTTAAACAGTATTTCAACAGTTGCTATACCTGCTAGTGTCACTGGGTTCAGTGGGAGAATAGATAGGCCATCTGGAATCCTTTCTACTTTGTTTCTGAAGCCTCTATATAATAAGGAAAGTGCTAGAGTTGAACCCTTTACCACTTCTAATCCATAGCTGTCTGGCACGAAAACCTGTGATTATACATACTGATAGTGTGGCTTTGATATTAGTAACTGTGCTGATAATACTCTTTAAGGATGAATTATAATTTATTTTCTTTAAAAAAATTTTTTTTGATAATTTATTTTATCGATCTATCAGCAATCTTTGATAGATGCATGCTCAGGTTAATGACATGAGAAACCAAATTGTTTACACAAAATTGGCACATAGATACTGTATTTTAAAGTACTGTTAATACAGAGAAATGCTACAGTTCCTTTCTCTCTGTGGAACTGAAAAAACAGGGTTCTTGTTAAGCTTGGCTGGGTGTTTGTAATCAAGGGGAAACAGAGCACTTTAGAGCAGTGGTAATCAAAGGCCATAATCTCTCATCAACCAAATTGATAACCTTCTATTTGAGCATGTTAGGGGGCAGACAAGTCAAGCTAAGATTGCTGTGCTTATGAGGACATCCAGATACTATCTGACAAATATATTCCCATTCTGGAAAAAAGTAAGCATAATTACCTTGCAAAATGTATATGAAGTTCAGCTAATTGGGATTTTATGTGCAAAGTGGAAGCAGATGGTAACTTTCAGCAACCTATTCGTAGTCAAGATGAGATATTAAAAATAAAGGCATTCCTGGGGGTAAAAATAACCTCAACAATTTCGGCATCATTTTGTACCTTACTAAATGAAACACAGTACCTTATATTTTAGAAGTTATTCTAATACCTATATACATATATATATAAGTGTGCAGATTGGAAAAAAAATTACATTCTAACTAGAGTTGAAATATGTTGTATGATGGAGAGTATTTCCTTCTTAGTGTAAACCACACATCTTTATCTATAAATGTTTCTGCTGTATTTTCAGTCTTGTGTATTGTGAACATGTACCAAACTCTGTGGAACTTAACAGAAAATCTACACTACATTTGCCATTAAATTACCAACATTATTTGTTGCAAAGGAAAGCAGCAGTCTGAGTGGCTTCTCAGATTAACTTGCCGAAATGTTAAGGAATGTTCCTTGGGGGACTGTTACTGTCTTTCCATAGAGGGAGTAAATATATGCACAGCACTTTTGACTGAACTGATATTTAAATACTCCAGTTACTTAAGTTTTCATACTGAAGAGAATTCTGAAGCACTGAAAATGACAGTGCTAAAAATAACTTATATTAACAATTTTTTTTTCATGGAGTTTTCATTCACAAACAATAAAATTTAAACAAGAAAAAAACTGGGTTTTTTTTAATTTTAGTTACCATTACTAATGCACTGTAGTATATAGAAAATCTAGCACAGTTAACTTGGGCCAGAATTGACTACATTAAACCACTAAGGCAGATGTAATTTAATACTATCATTTTATGGAGAAGATTGCTTTATTTTGGCTGCTGTCATTCTGGATTTGTGTATATCAAGTTTCTGTGTAATGTAGGGTGAGCTTTTCCAAAAAAATACTAAGCAACACTAATTCTGTTTTACTAACAAATATTTGCCTGTCTCCTACTCACTAATTGTCTTACTCTTTTAAGGGGTTTACTCTTACACAAGTTTACTTCTTTGAAGGGCTGTGTGAGATTGAAAGGGATTGATCACTGGTTTGGAACATATTAAGAGTGACAGTTATATAGGGACAAATTCTGTCACAGTTTACCCCGTGTGCAGACCCATTATTTCATGAGTGAAAATCAGAGCAGTTGGCCCTTGGCCTCTGTGAGCAAGAGGACTACTAAAGGTGAAATTCCCTTATCTGTCGTCACTCACATAATTCTTTAGGTTTCTATTTTTAGGATTTATTTATAATTAAGTGATCATCTGTTCACTTTCCTTATTCCTAGGATATCTAAATACCTTTCTACATTTAGGTCTTCATGCTTATTATTGCTAACATCAAACTGATAGAAAGTAAAATAAATGATGGGGCAACAGAGAATCAAGTGAGCTGCATGAGTTAGGTTATAATTCATCAATTCTTTGACTTGAAAGACCAAAAAGACTCAGCTGGATATCTAAATCTGAATTTGAGGTGTTTCACATTGAAACATAAGTAGAGAAAAGCACATATTAGTGAAAAGTATCATTTTACTGAAAACTCACTTTTTCCATTAAAAATCCAAAACAAGGTAACATGATGCAGAAATACCGATGAGTTCTTATTACAAGAAATCTCTCCATCTAGAGTAACTACACACAAGGCAACTAATAATAAAAAATCTTTGTCAGACTGAATTGTATCTCCACTGATAGGATTTCCCAGATAAGGCTGGTTAGGAAATCTTGTGACTCAAAGATAAAATAGATTTAAGTGGTAGTAATTTCTTTCTTCATAACCCAAGATTGACTTGCTCCTTATCAGGGAGAACCTTAAATTGTTTCAAACAAAAAGCAGGAGTAGTTAGCAGAGTCTTAGATCAAAAGCTAGCCTAGGTCTGTGCAGGGAGGGCAGTTGCCTGCTAGACAAAGGGGTGTTACCTTCTGCAGTAGGATACTTTCTGGACAGACTTCAGAATAAAGCAAACAGCCTAAAAGATACATTTTGAAAATTAGTTAGTTTTAGATATTTCCTAGTGCTTCAACTAACATGGTCCAAAACCTGAGAGCAGCTTCCTTAGGTAATTAATTTACATAAATTTCTTAATGTTTAATTGTTTGTTAGTGAATTGCATGTACTGAGATTCTTCTCCTAATGATGTGGCTTCATATTGTTTTAATTATGGATATTCTAATTTTTTGTGTTTTATCTTGTTGGATAAACAGCAAAAAACCCCAATGCCAATACATCACGAAACTCATTGATTGTAAACATCTCCCATGGAAACACAGCCAACCTGGCACGTGTACTTGACAACAGCTGTAAAAGTAGTGTTTGTGTGAATGATATTTGGTCTGGCATTCAAAGCTGCAATATTCAGTGTTTCTTGACAGATCACCAGGGAGACTTCAAGGTTTTACTCACCTGCCAGCTACTGCTGCTGTCATCCCTCATGTCATTTCCCCCATGTTCAGAGGCTGAACAGAGCCAGTGTGTGAAGCAGCTTGGGGTATTGCTAGGGGAACTTCAGGTATTTTCAGTTTCCATCCCAGCCACCCCACTCCCTGACCTCACTACAGTCAGCAGAAGGGAACAGTTTGCTTCAGCTCTGTCACTGCCAGGTTTAAAGAAGGGAACTTTGCACAGGAGGGACAGATGTGGTCACATAATCGCTCCGGATGACTCCAGTACACCAGTCTTAGGGAAGGACGTGGAATAGCAGTGCTGAACTGCTTGAGGTTACATTACAATGTGCTTCTGTTAACACTAATTAACACACATTTTATGTGGCTCATTTGTCACATTAAAATTGCAAATGATACAGTGACATTTTCTCTAAGGTGTCTAAGAAAAGCTGTAAGTCTGCTTTTCTTCTTTCTTACCAATGAAGATAGTTAAACTGAAACAGACTTAGGAAGAAGCCACATGGAACAATTAAAAGTACAGAATGACCACCATAAAAGTGTGTTAGGACTCTGGAAAAAGTCACTTAAGAAGGAAGGGTCAGAGATCCATCAAATGAGGAATGTAATTGATGGAGTGGATGGCAATCAATTGTTTGTTGCCCCCTCAATTGTTTAGAGCTAGCAGGTATGAAATAAAGCTGGTCAGGGACACATTAATAATCAAAAAAAAGGAGACAGTTCTTCACCTGACAAGGTGTAGAAGTCCTTGTTCCTGGATGATCTACATATTAAAATTATGCATGATTAAAAGGGAGTCTTGACAAATCCACATGTAAGAAATCTGTTGTTGGTAACTAAGGGTGCAGAACTGACGTTCAGCCTAGGGAACTCCCTACCAAAATATAAAGTCCTGGGGAAACAAGATCTTCACTTGGCCTCTGGTCCATACTAAGAGCTCACTTTCAGTTACAAGATACAGGACTAGAAGTGGTATTGGTTTGATCCACAGAGGTTGACTTATCTTCATCTATTCCATATTTTTTTTCTGACTCAAGCCTTTTAATGAATTTTATCTAGCTGACAATCCCTTACTTACTTACGCTCTGTGTTTTTACAGGTCAGACATACTCTGAAAAGATATAAATAGCAGATGATCCAAACAGTCCCTGTCCTACAGAGCTTTGGAGTGTTGCAAGTTGAATGGAAATGAGGCATTGCTCTAAGATAGGCAAAAGATATTTCCATTTATTATTACGTGGTTCTCACATACCTTAGAAATATTTTTTGTGGAAGCCTAAACTCTAAGAACTTGTGCAGTAAAATGTGGGTTTTTTCACTTTCTAGTTATGAAGTCATGCAATTACTAATTAGAAAGAGAGGGAAAATACTCCTCATTTTACTGAGGATGTGGAGCCATGATGAATTAAAGTGACTTTCCCTGACTCACAAGAAACTTAATGTGGAGCTAGAAATTGAGCCCAGACCTCCTGAAATTCAGTTCATTGCTTCAGTCATATGACCATCCTTTTCCAAGTATCAAACAAGTACACAAGGCTCTCCAGTTTAGTCTTCACATTAGTTTCCAATCAAACTTTTCCCTTTCACTCATTTTAGCAAAAAGGCAAACATTTGCCCATTTGTCTCAATAGTAAGTAGAAACTGCTCTCTATACAGATGACAATTTCCTCTCCATTCACATGCCTCTCATCCTAGTATTAAAGGCCAGCCTGTGTCAGCAAGGGCCCGTTTAAATTAGAAACCAAATAATATTTCAGGGATGCCTTGGGCTGTCTTGTGGAGAGGGTTCTTTGCAACCCTTGCCAATTACTACTTGGTGGTCCTGCCAATCCTTGCTAAGTTTCAAAACAGAAGTTGCTCAAGCTGGAGCAGCACTGCTTGCCCAGGATACACAGCAGGACAGCTGGAGAGCTGGGACCAAGCAAGGCCCGGCGCTCAACCAGGCACAGTTCACTAGACCTTGTAAAGGGACAGGGGAGTAGCACTGTCCTAATTGTTAACATTCCTCCTCTGCAAGACTTCTCCTGATACTTAATAACCCTAGGCTCATAAAGTCTAAACAATTTAGGCAATCAAGTGGTAGCTGATGTGTATGTGGAGATAGAGATGCAGCCAGACTAAAGTGAAGAGTGAAATGCCTAATTTCTGACTTTGCCAAGCTTTATCTGGCAGTTGCAGATGAAGTAATACCTCAAGCAGCTGTGCCCAAGAATGGAATTTATGTTGTGAGTACCTCAGGAGCTGTACTTCAGGCCAGGTTTGCAAAGCCACAGCTCCTGCTTGAGTGTGCATGGCCCATCTGCCAGCAAGGTCTTCTCATCCAGTGAGTAACACCCGCAAGCTCCAGTCTGAAAGCTCCTGCCAGTGGCAACAAAAATCAGGGATGTGATATTGCTGTGTTCTCAGAGGGACAAAAGGCAGGTTCAGCAGAACTGGCTGAAACATGCAGGTATTCCCATACACGGCAACAGTTGTTTGTAAATAGGCACACCTTCCTGTGTAGAAAGGAGTGAGCACCTAGAGACTGCCGTGTGTGGAGGTTATTTTCTGTGGAGCTGTTGCCGACAATTTTAGCATTAAGAGGGAAAAAAGCATCATTACATTCATTAGCATTTCATTCAGGATTCTTTTCAGCTCGTAGTGGAGCAGGGAGATATGATAACTAGATGTTAAACTTTCAATGATGGGATGAAGAGATCTGAGGTTCAGAATGGAAATGGGGCTTGAGTGGATGTGGGACAGGGAGGAAAAATGAATTTTCATGAACCTGGGAAATGGTTTTAATTAAGAAGAAAGAGCACCAAAATGCATGCAGTTTCTATAGTTTCTCAAGAAAAATAAAAGAAACATTATTTCAGCTTATCTTTAAAATACACACAGGAAAGTCAGTGCCAAAAAGGAGAGTATTTTTACTGATAGTTCTTTCAATGTTCTCTCATTAATAGTCTTTTTATTGTAAGACTCATTTACCGTGTTTGATTTGAAGAGATCCACTCTGCATAGTTTTAGAGTAACTTTGTTAATGTTTTTTTGATAACTTCTGCTTATCATCCTAAGGCTTATTGGCCTCACATTGCATTGTGAGCTGAGTAAATAGGTTTTTAGTGCATTTGCAAACAGTTCAGCCTGATTACATTCATCTAAGCACCAATTTTACAGCTGTGTCAGTGGGGCCATTACAGGACTTTAGCAAGCAGGCAGGCAGGCACCCTGCACATAACTTCTCTCAGCATTGTGATTTACTGCCCCTATCTGCTGCCTTTTACAGCTGTGTGCTGGCTAGTGTCCCTGTCTTGCTGCTCAGCTTATTTCAGTCCTGTAATGCTGCATCCTGACTGTGGAATCTGAATCCGACTTTGCCACTGGACTGGAGAATTGGGCTGTGGCTTTTCTGAAGTTCTTTTCTCATTTTCCCTTTGGTTACCTTCTGCTTAGAAAAACAAACTGGTCGGGGTCATAATAAGTGGACACAAACACTTTCCTTTTGACCCACTTCTTTTTGTGTCTATGTTCTTTGACTGTTTTCCAACATTTCTCTTGTGTTTTGTTTTGACTTGGCATGATAGCTTAATGTTTTATTGTTAATTATTATTTTTGACAGTTATGACATTGATATTCCACCCTCCTATAGTATCCTCTGACCTGCAGGTATTAGAATGCACAAAGATATGCCTAAAATGTCACAAAGGAATGCACATCACATATAGGTACGAGTTAATTTAGATGTATCTGTATCTCAAGGAGACATGACAAGCATCACTGACTTGAATATCTGCAGTGAGAAAGAGTTTTGGGAGTAATTTCTGATTATGCAGTCAGTACATTAAAACAATATGGAGTAATAACTTTCAATTTTTTGTTAAGCTGAGATTCACATGTAGATGGATTCACGTAATTAACAAAATATTGGCTGTTGGGGTGGAAGGGCTTGAAGTGCACAAGGTGGGAGGAGGACAGCTACAAGAGTGAAGTGTCTAAACAAGGGTACTGTGAAAAGCATTTGGCTTTGGTGGGTCCTCTGGAGGCTGAGTACTTGGTTCTTTTTTGCTTCAGAACAAAAGGAAAAGAGGCCATGTGGCATCCTGGTTGATAGCAGCTTATGTTATTGGATATGTAAGAGATAATAGTTTCAGAACTCTGACATTGTTTCCTTTGTTTTCTCACTAATTAATATGCAAACAGAATAAAAGTATCATCTTTAACTGCGGCTGAAGGTTCATATGTTAATATATTCTCAGGTGGAACTTGCAGAAATTTGCACAAAGAGTGAACGTTATATTGGCACAGAAGGTGGAGGAATGGACCAGTCAATCTCTTTTCTGGCAGAAGAAGGAACTGTATGTGTACCTTTGTAACCTAAACTAACAATGTAATATTAATTTATGTAAGCAAAAAATACTTTCTTGGTATCTAGAAGAAAAAGTAGATAAAAACTGGAATACCTTAGTAAGCAGTAGAAGCACCATTGGTACAAATGAATCAGGAATTAAACTTACAAACTCAGGTACAATTGAGTATGACAGGTTTGAATGAATATGATGAGGAAAATCAGAAATGGCAAGGGGAAAGGAAAAGGTGTGGGAAAATATGTACTCTAGAAGATCACCAGGTTCCACTACTTGGCTAATTCATGCTGAATTTAGAATGTTTCCCATATAATAAAATTTGAATGGTCGGCATGCCTTGTATTCAGTGCAAATGGGATAATTATTACAAAAATGCTTTCTTGAAACTTCTTATAACCCAACAGTTCTAGGAAGTTTTGCCAGGTTCAGTTACAAAGACAATAGGGACTTTTTTTTTCACCAGTTTTGCTAATTCCAGACAATTCTGTGGCTGGATTTTGATGTAGAAGGCATTTAGCAGTCTTAAAAGTGGTGACAGAAGGTGAACTAGCTGTGATAAACAGGCCCTGCCAAGTTATGCATGAGTGCCTGCAGTGGAATTTACATTGAGGCTCATCTGCTGTCCCAGAAGGTGCACAGGACTGCAACTGTTCAAACCTCAGACCTGTCAAAATACTTACATTGGAATTAATGTAGTGTTTCATACCAACCTTTACTTTCCTTATGATTGTGACATTATATCTCTAAAACTTTTGTTCCTTAATGACTTGTCTTGGATGAGCTTACACAGAAAAACCCCAATTTCCTAGAATTACACCAAACATTTAATACCATGAGACACACGTATTTTCAATTTCACATCCCCTGTACCTACTCTACCCCTTCCTTCATGTTTATACTGTAAGTAGTAAAAACACAGCTACATGAATAATGAAAGCAAGAAGCAGTATATTTTCCTGCTATACACAGAGATCATTATGTAAGTGGAAGCTTTTCTGATACATAG
Organism: Anthoscopus minutus; assembly: GCA_013399455.1. NCBI lineage: Eukaryota > Metazoa > Chordata > Aves > Passeriformes > Paridae > Anthoscopus > Anthoscopus minutus. Next base: position 43,794 of record VWYI01008101.1, on the reverse strand, counting down.
CAGTGGTGACCAAAAAGACAAAGAAAATATTAGAACGGATAAGAAAATAAATTGTGAACAACCCAGAAAATATCCTTGCTTCAGTGTACTTGCAGCTGAATACAGCTCTATCCTCCCATCTTAAAAAACCAAGAAAAGTACAGTAAAGGACACTGAGGTTTATCAAAGCTATTTTTTTTAATATAAGCATTGACTGAATAATTTTAGACATTTCAGCTTGAAAAACAAAAAGCTTTGAGGGTGATACTTTGAAGTTTGTAGATTCCCTAAAAAAGTAAAGAGAAGGTAAATGGAGGATTCAATGTTTTTCATAATTGAAGAACTAATAGAAACACAATGACATTAGCAAGCAGCTTGTAAAAAACAAACAAGGAAGTCTGGGGTTTTTTCCAAAACATTCATTGTTAAATTGAGAAATACCATACATTGTGGAAGGCAGAATTTTTAAAAGGATTCAAAAAAGACCTTTGTGGATACACTGATAGACTGTTAAACTATATGTAGGTATTTAACATAATAGTCAGATGTTTCTTCCAGTGTAAGTATAACCATTGCAATCTCTGCTTATGGGAGTCTGGAAAAACATACCCCAAGATAAGATTGCTTTGTATATGTGTTCTATTTTTATATTCCCCCTAAATAGCCATTTATGGCTACTGTCAGAATCAGGACACTAGACTAGCTTAATGATACATTCTGGTCTAATGTAGCAGATCTTAAAGGGTATATTTAAATGTAAGCAAGTCTGTCTGTCTTAATAGTAATTCTGTGATGGGGTCCAGAATCTCAATGGCAGGGAGTAACACACATGCTGTACATAATGTACAAGCGGATTTGTCATTGTTTATTCAGCACTCTAGCTGCTCAAGGGACTCTCTGGGGGTGAGCAATGCCAAAACCCTTAAGATGTCCCTGCTTGCACAGTTATAGTCTATTCTAAGAAGCCAAAGCAGGGCACATGATTTACAACTTATCCCAGTGAAAAACCAGATGTGAATTTAATCTCTTGATTACATTACATCCTGAATTATTTAATTAATGGATGCCTTACTTATTTCATGGAAAGGTCACAAATGTTGGGAACGTCTTACGCAGCTTGTGTAAGGATATGTGAGGCAAGACAGTCTCTTATGTCAGAAAGCAGGAAACAGTAACTACATTCTTACACATAGTTTTATTTAGTTTCTTGGTTTGATTGTCTGTATGTACCGTGATCACTGCCTTAGATCAGTCCTAAAATGTTGATACTGTACTGTACCTCAGTGAACTAAACTCAACTGTAGTGCAGAATCAGAAGACTGAGGGGGAGATGGACATTGATGAAGGGGCAGGGAATGCAAAGCCCCTTGTTTTTAGTGGCATGCACATTAGCTTCAGCCAGGCCTGGTACTTCTCTGCAGATCAAAGTGAAACTGTTGTCTTAAACAGGCAAGAAAAATAGGTTGGGTGGGGTTCTGTAAAATGCTGGAAAAACCCAAAGACTTAATGGAAACATTTTAAAATCCAGCTACAGGGAAAGGTTTGAAATGTATGTGTAACTTGACCAATGAGGTTAAACCTCTTTTCTTGCTGTTTCATGTCAGTTTTCTTTCCTTAACTGTCCCTGGATTTTCAAGAGAAAAAACATGCAAATTTGCATTTGATTTATAGAACTAAGTGTGCTGTTAGCTAGTAGTAAATTAAAACTAACCATTCATTTTTCTTTCAATAGGCCAAGTTGATAGAGTTCAGTCCACTGAGGGCAACTGATGTTAGACTTCCAAGTGGAGCAACGTTTGTTATTGCTAACAGTTGTGTTGAAATGAATAAAGCAGCAACTTCTCATTACAATATTAGGGTAATGGAGTGTCGGCTGGCTACAAAGGTAATGCATGGCTTATGTCAAACTCTAATGAAACCTTCATCTAAATATGTGCTTTTTTCCACTGCTGACCAGTTGTGTCTTTAACACCTGGCTAGGTGCTACTCTTAGTATAATTTTTCTTTCCAGAACCAGACACTTTCATCTGCAGGAACAGAACTCCTGCCAAGCTTAATGGAAGTCCGAGGACTGTGTCCTTATATAGAAGATTATGTGATTTAGTTCTATTAAATTTATTTTTTATTATATTTCAGTGGAGGAAAAAAGTCCATTTTTCAGAAAAAATATTCCCAGTTAATAAGATAAGACTGTTTCTAATTAAAGCTGAATAATGACAAATAATGGAAAGCAACCAGTATGGTCACATGTTCATATGTATATATGGCAATAGATGTGTATTTTCTAGGATTTAGAGAACATCCTAGCTAGTAGTTGAAGGCCTGGAAGTAATATTAGAAATGCTGAATAGCAGCATGTATGTCAGTGTAAAGTTTAAAAATCAGCTTGAATTAATCCCCAACATTTAAGGTGTACTTCCAATTTACAGCTTGAAATTATCTCTAAAATGTATGGAAATTGAACAGGGGAAATCTAAGTTCTGCTTTATTTCTGGATCTTGTATATTCAGGAGTGTATAAATGTAGGGTTTGACATGAGTTTTTATGGGAAAACAGTACATTTTTATTTGATAAGATTAAATGATGAGTAAGCTTAAAGATTCACTGCAGTTGTACCCTACATAGGGTGCTGTGGGAAAGAACAGAATGTGAGTCACCAAGTCTAGAAGAAAGCTTTGAAAAATGCAGTGTGGAACTCCATGCCACAGAACAGTAGACCAGTATCTGATCAATATTCAAAAGTACTTTGAACATCTGTTGGCATCATGATTCCATAAAAAAGTAATTTCTTACAAATTTTAGTTAGTGCTAAAAAAATAGTTGACACTGACAGAATGTATTATAAAATAATGTGCTGAGATATTTTTTGAGGAGGGAAGCTAAACTTCAGATGACTTTTAAATGGGCTTTAAACTCAAGTATAAAAGGAATGGTTGCATTTCAGTTGTATCTAAGACATGGTAAAACAAATATGACCCATGACCACAGTTAAAGCTGTTGTCACTGAAGTTACTAAGAAGATTTTTAAGCCGTTAAGAAAACAAAGATAAGGACCTGTCTATTTGTTAGTTCTGCTATAACTGATAAATCTCTAATTTGGGATTGCTAATTGACAAAATATATGTTTTTAAGAGGAACTTCTTTTGTCAATTATTTTTTTTTTGCATAAGGAATAGGGAGCCATCACATATAATCTATTCTAAAAGGTGCTGTGCAATGAGTGTGTTAAGCTGTGAGAGATTTTGAAGTTACTGGTTCCATATACCAGACTTTATGAATTGAATCACAGTTTTCTAAATTGCTTTAAATTATTAGTCCTGTACAGTAAACTGAAGAGGTAGTAAGGAAACATATTTTCTTTTACATTCCTGTTAGCTATGATGCAATCTCTAAAAATGTACTTTTAGCAGATGCTTGATTGTAAGGAGACTAAAAACATACACCTGTTTTTGAACATATGCTACCCAGATGGAAAGCTGCACACACTATAAAAATACATCAAGCCAGGAAAAGACTGTCTTTAGGAAGAGGTCACAGTGGGGTGAAGGAGGGCAGGTATGTAAGTGGAAACAGGGAAGTCTTTTAAGCACCATTAAGCTAATGGAACTATGAACCAACATGCTGGGCCTTGCAGTAGTGCTTTAAAAGAAATTCTCATTGTAAGTGCCTCTAGATAGGCTTTTTTCCCCCTTTTCTGCTTTAGGTAATTCTAGGATTTCATACTGCTTTACTATGTAGATAAAAATGCCAACACAACATATCCCTGCTAGCATAAGTGTAGAACATTTTGATATCAGTTTGTCCTACAGCAAATGAGTTCTTGATCATCCTGGAAAATTATCTTTCTTAGATTCTGTTTCATTACCTTCCTGCTAGAGCATAATTCTTTCGCCTTTTTGTTTCCCTTTCTCTATTCTTGTAGCAGCCTCTGAGTGCTGTCCTGCACTGTTAGAGTGAGTGCAGAGTTTTCTGTTGTGCAGATCACTGGTGGTGCCACGGGGAGCTGACCTGTCCCTCCTTGTGCAGAGCGGGCTGGGGACACTGCGCTTCCCCTGCTCCGGCCTCAGTGGGGTGTGGGGCCAGCAGTGTCTGCAGCTGCAGAGCCACAGCCACATCCTGGGCACAGATGCTCAGTTGGCATTATAGAAATGTTGTGTGTAAGGAGGTGATGCTGTTAAAAAATATTCCTGGACTTACTCCTACTCAGACTTTCTTATATTGATATTTGTCCCATCATTTACTAAGCATGTACATCATTCCTCTCAGTTACTTACAGTTCTTCTCTGTGCCTGTATTGAACAATAAAGAACAATAAAGCCCAGAGATTCTATATCCTGGCAGTTAAGAGCCAGCTGCTTGATGTCCATATCTTTAATCCATCTAGTCAGAGATCATCAAGAAAATATCCAACTGTGGGAGAAGTATTTGGATTAGTTTTTGTACATTAAAGAGATGGAATTTTTTTCCCATTTCTGTTCATGTCCATTACAATTTGAGCTGCTGCAGCTAGACTGTTTTCAAAAACCCTTTCTGATTGCCTATAATATTTTTCCCAGAATCAAAACTTTTCTATAAGTGGGATAGACCTTTCCAGCAAAGCCAGCAAAACTGACCCAACGGGGTCAGTCTCCATTTGCAACATTTGACCTTTAATACCCCAGTGTAGTTTCAGGCTTGCCTGAAATACAGCATCTCCCTTGAAATACAGAAATGGGAACAGATGTGACAATGCATACGGCATATTTCTGCAAGGAATTATTTATTATAAAAGGAAGTAGGAAACATTTAGTTGCCTTACAGAATATTGTTGTTTGTAAATTCTGTTTAACTTCTCATAGTAAAGTCCAGGGAGATGCTGAATATTGGGATCGAAGCATGAGGAAAATAATTTCCATTCATTTAGCACCTTGAAGAAGATCTATATGCACCAACATACAACATATTTACGTAAAATGAAGCAGTAATTTTTATTTTAACTTACCAGTAAGCTAAAATACAAATTACATAAAGGCTGTAGAGTTCTAGGTACTGAGAGCCTTTGAAAAGGAGGCCAGAAGTGACTTAACCAGTCTCTTATAGAAAAAATTCTCTCACGCCAATTTCTGCATTAGGCACTTAAACAGCTCGGCTTCTTTCTCTACCACTGAACGTACAAAATTGTGTTTTAAATGGCAACAAAGTTATATGATTAGGATTTTCTTTGTTTTGCTCTGCTGAGCCTCACATAAATCTCAGTAAGTCACTAGATGGCACCAAAAGTAGTTAATTTTTAGATACTGCAATAAAGCAACACTGGAAGAGCCCCTGCAAAAAAAGCACTGTTAAGGAAGAGTGAGAATCCACACTGGAGAGCTGGGCAGCAGATCTGCTTAAATTTCATGCTGTAACTTTGACAAAACCAAGCAGCTACTTCTCAGGCATATATGTAAATCCCATGACTTTCTTAACGCAGAATTAAATGGCTTAGCTGAATCAAGACAAATTATTTCAAATCAATCTCAGTCTGAACCAGTGCTTATTGAAAAGAATAAAACACATTGGATGAAATCTTGGACTTGTTGATAAAAGATTTGAACACTGATCTGTATAGAAAAAGGATTTGATTCCCTGGTCTTTCTGTACTCGTTTAAACTCTTTCCAGACATACAGCTGGATCTAGAAGTTTTAAACTAAATTGAAATGGTGCAGCACTAGAGACATACCATGTGCCTAAGAACACAGTAAAATAACATTTACTGTTACCTGCTAATCTTTTTTTTACTTTGTAATCTGTTGAAATTACAGGTGGTATATCAATGACTGACTGTTCTTCCATAATTCATAACATCAAAATATTTCACCTTATGAGGAAAGCTGCTTTACCACTTTATTACACACATGGGGGTATCAACATATATTTCAACCTTCCAGAGAAAAGCCTGTTGGACATTCTGCCTTTCAGGATTCTGGTGTGTTGAAGTAAGCACTGTCCACTGCCAAAACATCACAAAGATACACAAAGCATGGAGTCATTGCCAGGAGTGGGGAAAGCAGATGCATCTATATCTAATGAATATCACAGCAACCATGTAGGAATGGAACAGATTTAGACTAATAGTGTACCATTCCTGTAAAGGCTCAAATGTTCCTTTAAATTGGATGCTAAAGAAGGTATTTAAATTTTACTTAAAATTCCAGAGACTAAGAAAGGTTATGGTTATTCTCCCCACAAATCTTTTGACCACTTTCATATTTTTAAGGCTATTACAAGAAAAGGTTGTTATGACAACCTGAAATGTTCATCAGAAAATTCCAGGAGTGTATTGGAAACGTCAAACTAAAATGTTAGAGCAAATACTAATAGTATGGAAGTAGACTTTTTAAGGACTTTTAGTGTTATAACATCATAGATAGCACTTGTATAAACAGTTGTCCAGATGGGATTGTAAAAGATTAGTAAGTGCTTGAAGTAACAAAGTCCATGGAGGAGGGTAAATCACTGATCTGATATCACACAAATAATGCCAGTAGGGCTTTTACAGACAGTATCTGATTTGAGGGAAGAATATCTGTCATTTACAGACCTTTATTAATAAGTATAAGTATTGACTGCTCTATACTGGTAGAAAGTAGGTTCTGATGCTTCTCAATTAAGAAGTGAAAAGAGAAAATGGGTCTTAAAGGTACTTAAGGACAACTAATAGTTTTAAACAGGAAAGCACAATATTTTCTCGTTTTTTTTTTTTTTTAATTTTAGCTTCTCTCAAAGTCAAAAAGCTTGGAGTGGAGAAAAATGTTGAGACTCTATGATGTACAAACCAAGCTAGGAGTTAGCCTAGAGGAAATGCTGACCATTGTCGAGGAGGTATTACATCCTGAGCCTTACAGCGCAGAGGAAATTTGTAAATGCCTGGGAATTAGCCTGGAGGAGCTCCGCTCTCAGATCCTTAGTCAAAACATGCAAGATGGTGAGCATATATGAAATGATGGGGTTTACTGTACAATGTTTGTATTATATAAAAATTTTATGCATTAATAAGTAGTTCAAGTGGAAGTCTTGCCAGAATACTTGGCTGGAGTCTTGGTTGGGAAGTGAAAGAATTGATACTATCATCAAGTGATGGTTTCATTCTAACTTTTAACTTAAAATAGAGCAAACTTTGATTTGGATTGAACTGTTTCTAAAATGATGTGAATAGCAGATCATTTAACTGGTGTTTAAGACCAGCATAGATGAGCTCGTGCTTCTGTTTTTAACTGATAAATACATGATCACTTCCTAAAACAGGCACTGGGCAGCAAGTTGTCTTGGTCTTTCCTGAGAAGGTCTGTGTCGCTATTACTTTTTTACTATTTCTTTTTCTTTTAGGAAGATGTTGGGGGAGATGAACTAATTACTATCTAAAATTTTTCTCATGTATTATTGTTTTGGATTATACTACACAGTCATGAGCATTGTCACACATTAAATGTATCCTAGATACATATAGTAGGTTTGCTAATAATACCAAATAATAGAGAATTTATGAAATAATTTGTTGACTTTCATTCCAGTTGAGATCAGAATCTTTCTCTAAGAACTACATAGAATCCTTCCTTGTTTCCATTCTGTAGCATTAATACCTGTATTCTTTTGGAGCCAAATTACATACTTGTCAGTCCTTCCCAAGACTGCTTTCAGGAATGTGTACATTAGATGTGTATAGATCTGCAACATATCTACCTATACTGACACTTACTTAAATAATCTGTCCATCTGGAGTGGTTGTAAATTTTATATATTGACCAAGGACCAGGTCCTGAATCTTTAACCTCTTCTGCATCCCAGTGGTATAAGACAGTATGAGACTATCTTATTGTCTAATTACACTGCCAGAAAACACCAGGATGGAATAAGATATCTTAAGCCAGCTCTTTATCTTCATAGAAACAGTTTTGATAACTTTGTACTGTCTGTACATGAGGAAGATATGAACCATGTACACACACTCTGCAGCATTTTCCTGGGAAACTGCAAGATTGTAAATCTTACACTGTCCCTGCACTCTCCCCTTCATGAAGCAGTGCAAGACTATTAACTTACAGATGTGTATACCTGGTTTATAAAGCAAAATTCTACAGTTCTGCAAAACTGAGTTGTTTATACAGGTTATCTTGATTTTTTTTTCAAAAAACAACGTCTAGATGAAAAAGTTAGACATAAAAGCCACAGAAGAAACTCAAAGGAAATTTTATACTGTAGCTCTGAATACTGTTTGCAGATGTTTGCTCAATAGAATCTCTTAAACTTGCATGACTGTGATTTCATTTGATAAGACCAATTAAAAAGGATTGTGCTGAAAGCCTTTTTGCATGTAAAATACAAAATTAAATAACAGATTTCTGTAAAACTTATGCAGAAGAAACAAGACAGACACAGAAAGAATCTAAATCTGCTGGGTTTGTTACACACTATACAAATTACATGTTATGTTGTCTTTGGAACACCAGAGGCTGTTTGAAGAAAACATTTTTCTTACTTCCCTTCTACTTTCTCACTCTATTTTAATGACAATGCCTGGCTTCTTCATGTGAGAGAGAAAACATACTGTTAAATAAGTAACCTCTGCAGGGAATTTCAGAGTGTCGTTGAATTTCTTCAACATGAAGAACAAACCATAACATTTAGGGGATCTTTTCATGCCAGGGATTGTTACAAATATTGTTTTGTACTGGCATTGTGTCTCATATTTAAGGATCTAAAAGTGCTCTGTACATACTAGTTTAGCCTTAAGTGCAGCTTCCTCTCCTCTACTCCTCCAGTGACAGTACTGTATACTTACATAAAGTTTTATCAGTATGTAAGGATGACCAGATAAAAACTCCATGTCTCAAAGGAACATTCTATGGACTGGCTTTGGTCAAGTTCCAAGCCAGGTTTGGAAGTCCACAGCAAATTTGCATCCCTTTCACAGCAAGTATTCAAGGATTTCTGCAGCTCCCCACTGTACAGCCCATTCATTCCCTATGTTTGGAGAAGTATAGATGGTGTATAAAGCCTCTGAACTTCTTGCAGTTGTTCCTTGGTCAACTCAAAATCCTGAGTTTAAAGCTCCCTTGCAGATATTTACACACGGATTGCACTTGTGGCCTCTGAACATCTCTAGCAAAATAATATTACTTTCTAAGGTGTACTGTGCCATAATTTTGGCTTGGGCTCGAGTGCTTCATAGAACACATAGCATGTGGTGATTGTGGGACATAAAGTATTTATAAGCTTCACCACAAAAGGATATTCTCCCATAAAACAGTATATTCCTTTAACCATTAAATGTTTTTTCTTCTTAAATGAGGTATTTTTAAAACCCAGTTTTCCTTTGCATATAAAAAATTGTAATGTAATTCTGACATTTTAACCTGAGAATGAAATCGCCATGGGAGGAGCAGGCATCCATTTGCTGTGTGGATTTGGCTGTTTAACTCCTATTGTCACATGGACAGAGAATTCTAAATCTGTGCTGCAAATTCCACACGTACTGCTTGAACAGCCGTTGGCGGGCGTGGATGGTGATCTGAGTGCAGGAACAGTTTCCACACTCCCTGCACTGATGAGGGGGCCTTGAGTGTTCTGTCAGGCAGCTCTGGGGTTCAAAGAGCTCTCTCTGTGCATCAGGAGATGCCCTGCAAGACCAGAAGTTACACCTCCAAACCAACAGAGCTCAGAGCACTTCCCAGTTTAAGGGTCCAGGTGCCTAGTTCAGCCTTGTCATGGAGGAATTTTGGGACATACCACAGAAACAGAGATGTGGCTGCTCCAGGCAGGTCCCATACCTGGAGGATGGATGGAGGCTTTTGGGGTGTGCCACAGATTAGGCACTGAATAGTCTAGGTTAGTTGCAAAAGCCTTGTAAAGGCATCATTCCTCTGGAGGAAAAATCACTTTATACCAGTAGTTACCATAATCTCAAAACAGGTGTCTGCGAAATGTGTCACCGAATCCAGCGATGACTCGTCCCCTGGTTTATTTTCAGAAAGCCAGATTGCAAACAGTTACTTGAGCAGTCCCAGTAGAATAACTGTTCCCCACTTCAAGTAGGGGGTTCACAATCTGGCTCAAATTAAAGCCATCTGGCAGCATTTTCTTATATACATTGCAAGCCAGAAACCTTCACCCTCATCATGTTCAATCAGCAGGATGCCTAACAGACAAGGGTACTGTAATGGTGCTAGAAGCTGTCCCCTACACAACTGCATGTCCGTGAGTTTTTCCGGTTGTAAATTTTGAACAGTCTCATCAGCCATGTGTAGCTCATTAATCTACAGTGAAATGTATCTTTAGAAGCTGCCAATGCAACTAGAAAAAAAAATATATAGCCTGGAGAGGTTGGTCTTTAGCTAAAGGTCAGATAGAATTGTACAGGAAGCCTCTAAAGAAAGGAATCTGCTGAAGTTGTAACAAATAATGAGTTGCTGAGAAGCCACAACATTTACTTACACAGAAAAAAAAATCCTTGAAATGGACTGGACAGGTTTGCACAATTTTTGTAAAGCTAAAATTAAAAATATGACCATACAGTTGAAAATCCACAGTAAACATTTCTGTTGTATTTAGTTAACCCACAATTATTTGGGACTAATAGCCCAGATTTTTTTGTCTGTTAAGGGATTTTATATGGATTTTGGACAAGCTTTCATTAACATTAGGCTGCTGGGTCACAGCAACTTGGAATGTTCTTGCTGCAGTACCATCTATAAGTGCCCTTAAAAATGGCACCATGCTTTCAAGGGCATTTGGTGGTTTGTAAGTGAACTGAATTTACCTGTTCATGGGTGACCTGATAGAAATCCTCTGCAGGAGCAAAGCTCAGAGAACTTGGAAGTAAGTTGAAGTGGGAAAAAACAGGCCTTTATTATAGTTGAGTGGATTAGGAAAGTCTTTTTACAATTTTGGTCTAATTAATTACCTAATTCCATACATTTTAGTAGATTTAAGGATCCATATGCCTTTAAGAATCTGGCATTAGTTGCCCAAACCCTGCTTTTTATGCTGTCCTTTGTGCACCACAGAGGGTAAGACCATAAAACTCAGTACTGTGCAATCCTGCAAGGGTTTCTTTGAGGCTTCAGCTTTTCCTCTTTTAGAGCACTCCAGCCTTGGCTCAGATATAAACGAATCAGGTGTGGGCCCTGTGGTTTTGTTTCTTTTAACTGTGACAGAGTATGGCTTAGGAAATCAGTGGAGCCAATATAAAAGCTGTGATGTAGCAAGCAGATTCCAGTATAGATGGAACTTTCCAAAATCTCTATCTTCAGTTAGGTAAAGTGGGTTTGTTTGGACTACCCATCCAAACAGAAGAGCTAGAAGAAGGTTTCTGTATTATCAGAGGCATTTGGTGTTGAAAGCTGAAAATACACGAATCATTTTATTATTTTGGAATAAGGCTTAGAGAGTACCAAGCTGTTTGCTGTCCTGGAGATAATTTGAAAACTGCCTGAGAAGAAAAGAAAGCTATAACAAAAAAAAATCCAAAACACAAACATAATTTTTTTTAAATAAAATGCTGCCTATAACAGACCAATAGCTAATGCCAGGATCCCAGCCTTTAATTGGTACTGATTCGGTAAACATGCACAAAGGAGTCTGCAGATAACAAACAGCCACTCTGTGCTGCCTGGAAGGAGCGTGTTCCGGGCCAGAGGAAACTGTGTCAAGGTAGCAAATTCCTCCCTCCACCAAGAGGCTCTCCCAGGAGCCAGCACTGCCCAGGACACAGCTCAGGTCCCCTGGCTGGCAGCCAGAGCCAAGTGCCCTTTGTGGTTCCCATTCCTGACGTGACGAGCACAACACAGCCCCCGAGATTTTAAGGTAATCTGGCCAGTGGAGCATTGCTCTACCAAAGGGTGGTCTCCGAATCAATCACAGCCTTTGGCAAGTCTGTGGCCTGACAATTGAAACCAGACATGTTTTCAGTTCATTCTTTGGGTTACTACTGTTCAATGGTGATTTACAAGAGAGTGTGAGCTATGGCAATCTCTCACGCAACTTTAGATATTCCCTAAACGAATGCACATTTAGAAATCTCCTTGCTCTAAAACAATGCCTCATAAGAAAAGAATATTTAAAGAGAAACCATCCTTAAAAATAGGCCAAGCTGCCTTTCTTCAGCGTTCAAAAATACTGAGGCACCACTTTACAGTGCAACTAACTTCAGCAGCAACAAAATCAGAAACCAAAATATGCTCTTCCTGTGTGATACTCTCAAGTCCATGTTTCTAGGGGGCACTCAATTTTCTCATTTCTGCCCTAGTTTGAAATACCTTCAGAAGGCCTGTTCACAAGACAAACAGCGCAGGGTTTCTCAGTAGCAGGCTGTATGGAATTACAAAATAAATAGGTGCAGAAGCAATATCAGTTGTAGCAGAACATTGTTGTGTTAAATGTTTCTTTCTTATTTTAGACTACTTGTGTCTCAGCACTATTTTCAGAATTTACTATTTCAGAATAGCATTTACTATTTCAGCATTTAGTTGTGAAATACTCTGGAGAAATAAAAAGGCATTATAGAGGTGCTGATGAAGTTTTAGTCTGTAAGAGTTGCTGCCTGGAGTATTCAACACAAGAGACTTTGTACTGGATCTAATTTTATTTCCAGTCTTTCAAGGAAGATTTCTACATGTATTTGCAAATGTAGATTACTGAAAGTGTCAGAAGTGGTTCCAGAACTTGGCAGTCTCCACAGAACAGCCAAGAAAGAACTCTGTGGGTCTGGGTCAGACAGCAAGTTCTATTTTAAATACAGGGCTGGTCTTGCTTCTCCTTTTACCTCTATTTGTGTGTTTTATCAGCCATTTTAGAAAGCAAGAGACCAGGAGCTGAACTGAGAGAGAAATTTCACTTTAAGGGGGAATTTACATGTTGACAGAAAGATGTTCTGAAGTGCTCTAGCAAAGCTTTGCTGTGCTAAAATAAGGAAACAGTGCAGTAGGTGCTCCGTGTAGAGGTTAAAGTCCATTAATATTTACCACCCAAACAGCTCACGCAAACCAATTTAGTCATAAATTAAATTATATCAAGCATGCTTCTGGTGAACAATACTTCCTAAATAGTAGCCATGGTATTAAAGCAAACAGAACTATATTGGGAGAGGAAAACAATGAATTACAGCACAAGCTTGGGAACAGCAGATCAATTCTCAGATATTAGTTGCAAACCAAACCTTCCTGTAAATATGGGTGGCTTGTGCTGTCTTTAACCACAACCATCTCCTTCCTTTTTATGCCCCATTATTCAGGCTTGATGGAGGTCTCTACCCGGATGGCCACACAGGTTTGGACACCCCCCTGACCCTACCCTGCAGAATTGTTTCTTTATGGCACAATAGAAAAAGTTTAGCCAAAATCCTTGCACTAGTCTTCAATCTTAGTAGGTCAGTACTAATCAGTACCTGCCTGGCCTTTGCATCTCTTCACAACCCACAGGCAGCACTAACGCTTTAGCAAGTAACTTGTACCAAAAATAAACCCTGAAAACCAAAGTGAAAGCACCTGTTCTCTTTCTTCACTGTACCATTAATCCAGTATTATCAACAGTCACAGTGAGCCTGCATTATTGAGAAAAAAAAAAAAGAAAAAAAGTGGGTAGTGGTTTTTGTGGTTTGGTGGTTGGCTTTTTTTCAAGCAAAGGTTCATCTGCACAATTCCATAATTGATGCTGATTTGGCCTGGAGCAGCCACACACAAGACCCTGGGCCAGCAGATGCTGGCTGACAGCTGCCTGCAGGGCACTGGGGACCCTCCAGGTGTTCTCCTGCCTCTGTTCTGCTGCTATTTGAAAGCCTGAAAGCTTTAGATTAATGCCCTAATGCTGTCACTGCCAGCCCTTCTGCCTTGTCTCTGCAAACTAAGAGGAGAGACTGAGCCTGTTCAGTGGCACAGCAAATAACCAGAGCATGTGCATGAAGCTGTCAAAATGAAAAAAGATGTTTACATTGCATTTTGATAACCTCTAAATATTTTTTTTATTAGGGCTTTTAAAGAAGATGTAGGTGAACTTTTGCAGAAAACTTTCAGCCTAGAGAGTTCTTATATAAAAGGATAAATTGCTACAAAACCACAATTCTGTAATGTTTTTGTATGTTGCTTTTGGAGTGAATAATAACGCAGTTTTCTTTTTGTGTAGTTTCCACCTTTAAGTTATACCAGCGTGCAAAGCACGTGTACAGTGAGGCTGCCAGAGTGCTGGAATTTCAGAAGATTTGCAGCGAAGCACCTGCCAATGCACTCCAGCTGCTGGGAGAATTAATGAAGCAGAGCCATATCAGCTGCAGGGAGATGTATGAGTGCAGCTGTCCTGAACTGGATCGCCTGGTCGACATCTGCCTGTAAGTTCTGACCACAAGGAAGAGTAATCGTCTGTGGAGAATACAGTTTGAATTGAGGAGAAAATGTGACATCCCTGGCTATTGCAATCTTAAAATGAAAGTATTCTTGTCTCTTCTTACAAAATTAATCTCCTGCAGGGACATTACATGGTCAATTGTTTCCCTGCTGACATCTGTGTAATACTTTCAGATGAAAGCCACGGTTTATGGCTTTATTACAGATTTTGCTTTTGGACTGACTCATCGTCACAAGTGTTACGTTAGACTGTTGGCTACTCTTTTTTAAGTTGCAGAAGTAGTCATAAGTGGTTTTCTTAAAGCATCATCTTACTTGTTCTGTCTGAACTGTTACTTTTTCTCTATTTCTTCAAATTATAGCATCATAGAATGATTTGATTTGGAAGGGATCATGATGTTCCAGCTCCCCATGCTGTGGGCAGGGACCAGACCAGGTTGCTCAGAGCCCCATCCAAGCTGGCCTTGAACACTTCCAGGGCATCCACAGTTTTCTGGGCAACCTATTCCAGTACCTTACAACTCTCATAAGACAGAATTTCTTTCCAATATCTAATCTAAATCTACATTTTTCATGTTTCTTAACCATTTCAGTACTTCTGCCACAGGAGTTCCAGGGCATAAGCAAGCTGTTCTACAATATTAGGTTGTTTTGGAATGATAATGAAATGTAGTGAAATGCTATTTGCATTTTTTTCATCAAAAAATGAGTTGCCCAGTGTATCAGATAGGTTGTACAGCATTTCACTGTTTAAAAAATGAGTGTGCTGACACTCTGCTTCTCTCTGTACTGCCTGAACTTTCCACATATAATTAAGTTCCCATCTCTGCCCTAGCATTTTTCTTTCAGCTGTGATCCTTTCTAACTCTGTTTGGTCGTGAGGGAACAGTCTCAATTCCAAAGCACATTCCCATTTGTCCCTTTTCCCACACACAGGCTGTTCTGGTATCAGGCTGTTGTTTCCATGACTCAGCTACAGGGGATGATGAGATCTGGCACAATCATGTGTTAATCCACAGAGTAAAAACAAGCACTTAGTACTCACATCCTACATAGCATTTCATCCCTCCCACAGGGTCAGCATCAAACAATGTACACATTTCAGTCCTTTATTTCTCTTTTTCTGGTATATTTAATCACAGGACAGACACTTGATGTTAACTTGGATCTAAATTCAGTGCCTACAGAAGGAATTTAGTGGCTGGTGATCATTTTAACAGTGGCTGGGGGAAGCAGCTGCCTGCCTGGGCTGTCCCTCCTCTACTCCATCCCTGCCTCTGCCCCAGCCATCCTGTCCCAGCTGCTTCCCACCATCCTAAAATGGCTCCCTGGTGATGCCACCCTCCTAACTTGTGCCCCTAATTATTCCTTCTTCTCCTTGGAGAAGGGTGTGCTAAGTTTGGGAAACTGCCCTAAGCCAGCATTACTGGCCTGCCAGAAGGGAAATGTGGGGTGACACAAGTGTTTTGCAGGCGTCACATCAAGAAATGTTGTTTCACTGTCTTTTAGATGCAGATATTCCATCTTCTCTCTACATCTTTTCAGTCCTGAAGAAAAGAAACTTCAATTTGAAGTTTAAAATATTGAATAATTAATAGAATATGAATTCTACAAGTATGCAATTTACTATATGCTTTTTTCTTCTGCTCTCATGGATTTTTTTAAGTTGCAGTACCCAGTTACCAGGTTTGTAAATCAGTAGAGTACAAAACATGATTATTTAGGTGAGTGTGATTTCTTTTGCAGACAAGATGGAATGGCCTCTGAGGCAGAAAGCTACAAACCTAAAAACTGAACAGAAGACTTCTGGACATTGACAGATTGTTTTGCATGTGGGATACACATGCTGTTTTGTGCTAAAACACAAAGCAGCCTGATAGCCACTGGACAGACTGATAGCAACTGAGCAGAACAAGTTTTGATTCTTCTCCTGGGACCCAGTCCAGGGTGTAACCCCCAGGCTGTGTTCAGTTTATTGTATCACACAGTGATCACAGCATACAATAAGCTGTGACAGTCACTCAGCAGGGCAGTTCCACCAGAGTTATCCCAGCTGCTCAGAGGGAATCACTGATCTGTGTGTGAGAGGCAATAACCATCTCCAGGGTCAGCTGAAGACTGAAACTGAGCTCTACTGAATTAGCAATGATCTTCAGCAACAAAGTCTTGATCCCATGCAAGGCATTGGCACTGCCTGTTCTGAGGCATCACTGGCAGGGCAGGAGCCTTAAATTAGCATCTGCATTGCTTTAGGTACAGTAACTGCCCAGAGCTGGTGCCTCGGTCAGCAGCATCCAATGACTGCACTTGGCAGGCCTGAGGAACCCGTTCTGACAGGGCCTGTTCTCAGAAAAGCTGGGAGGAAACTGTCCTGCCCTGTGCAGGGTAAGATAAGCAGGTAGAACCTGGCCAGATGTGCTCTGCAGCATGGAGTTACCCGTGCCACATTCCAGTGAAACAGCAAGGATGGCACTGATAGCCTTTTGCAGCAGGAAGCTCAGCACAGGAATGGAAATTGTGTTCCCCGTTTGTGCTGATCTCTGTGCTTCCATGGTGACACAACTCCAGCCAGCTCAGGCAGGGAGACACTGGCTGGCAGGCAGGAATACAGCCACAGCACCAAAAGGAAAGCAGCAGTTAGGATTTTTCTAAATTAAATTAAAATTCATCAGAGCACTTCAGTTCCAGGGAGCAAAATATAAATAGTAAAGGAAAAAAGTGATGTGTGTGCCCATGTTACATCAGATTTCTGATTTACCAGCAGAAGAGCCCACAGTGTATAATGGGTAGAGCTAAGTACCACAGTGGAGTGTCATTCACATCGAATTATTTCAAATTTATATATTAAAATTATTTAATCTGTTTTTTTTTAATTGTATTCTTTGCACAGACAAAAGTAAATTGTTCATTATTCTTTGCAGTCTTGTCCCATCAAGAGTATTTCCTAAGAAATGCATCTTTCTTCTCTAGAAATTTAGTATTAAATCTTTTTCTGATTTAGTAATTAGATTTCTAAAAGTGTATAGATATTCCGGATGAATGCAGTTTAAGCCAGCATCTAATCTTTGGAAAAAAAGTCTTAACTTTTCTTAAGTTGTACATTAAAAAACCTAGAGAACATAAAATCACTAGTCACTCTAGGAAGACTTGGCTGATGTGATTATAGAAATGGCCAGGAGCTACATAAATTACATTCCTGCAATGATATACAGCCGCCCTGTAACTTTCAAAAGCTTTTCCAAAAATACATTCCACAGAATTGCCTGAGTCTACTGCTGCTCTCTCCTTACAAGGTTTAAACTGTGAAGAATAATCTGCATATCCAGATGTTTTTTGTTTTGCCTAGATCTTTATGTTTTACTGTATAACATCTGCCAGGAAAGAAAGGGATCCATACTTGCTGTGGTTTGTAGTGCTGAAAACTGTAACCACAAGTTGGTCAGTTGTTTTTTCCATTTTGCAAAGATTGAAGACTTTTGCTTTCTCTAACTTACCTCATGCTGTTAGTAGCTGGTTTACCTGTTAGTCATCTAAAGCAGGTAACACAGCAGATTTACTAAACAATTAAGGGACAAAAAATTGGATGTGAGCTCCTGAGTAAGTTAGGTACTCTTGAAAATCTCTCAGTCATTAGTGTTGTACATAACTTACTTTCATTTTCTTATTCTCCATCTTTTGGTGCTATAAATCCTGATAATTTTTGTGTACCCAGCCATTGTCTGACATGATAGACAGCTAAATCCTCTCTGACAACTTTTAAAAGCTATAGATTGTGCATTACATCCAGGTGCATTATGGTAGCCAACACAATTCTGCATTTTATCAAGACTCTTACCATTTCCACTGATGATTTTCTTAAAGCTGCAGAGCCTGCAATCATGGCATAATTTGAAATTTCAACAAATCCAGAAACACTTAAAGATGCTATTCAAATGCAAACTATAAACTACAAAGCAGAATAAGCACAAGCCTCCCTATTTATATATTTAAATCTTACCATGTTAACTCCATAACTACTTCTTAATTTTAAGTATTTCAAACTAATGATATTGCTCTGGGTTTTTCTCATCTCTTAAAAGCACAGTTATTTTTAAAATGGATTACTGCCATGTTTTGCCTACTGTTTCCATACACCAGATGGGATTTCCATTTTTACTCCCTTCTTCTATTCTTTTATTCTTCTTTCCTTTGCTGCAGTACTTATCTAATTTTTACTCTCATTTACACGCCCATAAGCCAATTCTCTTTGTGTCCAATGAAGACTGGAACAAGGTACATGAACACTTGCAGAAGCAAAGGCCAGAACCTGGCACTGGGAGTTGAGTGCCCCCAGCACTGGGCTCCAGGCACATTTTCCTTCTCCCTGCTCTCTGTGTCCTGGCGCTGCAGCACGGCCCAGCAGTGCACGCGGCTTTTCCCACGCACAGAATCCACACCTCCCACTGAATGGCTGAGCTCCCCATCCACACAATTGTCTGCTCAGACTCCTCTTCAAAAACCATCTAGATGCCAGTGCGCAAGAGGAGTGTCTGGCCAGGAATCCCACTTTACCAGAGGTGTCCAGCTTAGTATTGAACTGATTAAAACTTTAATGAGGCAGTTTCAGACCTGTTCGAAAGACAACTTCCTTGTGTTTGATCTAGATACCTCCCAGGCCCCACATCTCCTGCAGACACACAATTAGGTGCTCCCTCCTGGATCCATGTAGTATCCTGGTTTTCCAATGATGCAGCACTGCCCATCAGGTTCTTCAGCAGCCCCAAGTGGCTGCTATCACCACATTTGACACTATTAAGCCACAGTATTTTGAAACACAGTGACTTCAGCTCTGCAACAGGCATATTTTCTGTCTACTTTATGCTTTATTTCAACTAAGTATTTGAAAATGACTCAGTAAAAATGAGGCATGAGCATGACCACAGAGAATTATGAAATCAATAAAAGGTTCAGAACAATTCTGAAGGGATTTCAGTTGCCTACCAAAATAAAAGTCAGAAACTATCTGAAATATGGAGTTCTGTCTGAGGTAATAGACCAAATGAGTACAGACAGTTGATTTAACAGACTGAAAAGTGGATTGGGCCTTGTAAAGTCAATGGGAATTTCCTTATTGATTGCAGCTGAGACTGGATTGGATCCTGCTCGTAATAGGAGGTTGCTCCATGGACTAGAAACTACCATTGCATCAGAGAATGAGTGGCTTACAGGAATAACAATAAGTAAAATAAAACACCAACAGGAAATACAGAATGAACATAAAATCGAGTCAATATGAAGGGTGGCACCACACAGACTCACTGAAGAAAGTGGCATCCAGCGTTTCTGTTCAAGAAGAGATGTGTGTTTAGAATCAAACACATATGCAAGTACTTGCTTGAAATATGACCTAAACCTCTACTAACCCAGCACTGCACCAGATTCATTTGACATAAAATGCACATATGAAAAATTACAACAGCCCACTCCAAACGAGCTGTCATTTTCTAGTGCTACTCACATGATGTTGTCTGTCCCTCTAACATATTCTAGGGCTGGTGAATCTCTCTCTGCATGACTGTTGGAAACACATCAGAAGTATTTGTTTGTGAGTCAGATTAAATCTCCCACAAGAAAAAGATTTCAGATGAGTTTTCTAAATCTGACTGGTTCTGTGCTCACTAGGTTAGAAAAAGCCCCAAAGTACCTCACTACATGGTATTTTCCTGTTTTTTCTGAGTCTAAGCAAAGATCAGGAACACAGGTAAGCAAACTGTTGAAAACAGTTCTACATTCTAATGAGATGTCATCTGAGTTCTGCAGAGTAATGGCATGGGATTTGCTCTAGGACTTTTCTAGCAGGCTGGTATCTGGGAATGGTTTATATTTTATATGTCATTAATTTGTCATTGTTCTTTCTGTTCACACTCCTCATTAAGAGCATTTTTTTCTTTTGGGATTACATTCATACTTTACGTCTACTGCTGTCAGTCTCAAGTCCATGATTCCTCTGAAGAAAGATACCAAACTCTTTCCATGCAGCATGAACAGTTTATGTGAATTTATTTATACAGAGGGCAGTGACTCTATGACTTTTTGAGTCTCTGAACTCTCCTTTTCTTGACTGGCATGCTCAGCAGTCCTGCAGAAGCCTGTGAATCTTCAGCATGGTTTAGATCTGTCCTGGAAGAATAGAGCTATTTGTCTTTGCCACATTAGAAAATGGCTTGCATGCCTACATCCTGTGCAATTAGTTTATGAACCCTCTTTTGTTATTTTTGTCATGTATTTCTGTTTTCACTTGTGATGTCTTATGAATGTTGGTAACACAATTCCTTTCTTCTCCTGCTTTCTTCATCTCAGCTGCACTGTGATCCTAAAAACAGCTGATGCTGAAGCATTTCAAAACAGGGGGACTTTTGGAACTGACAGAAATGACTATATTGCAGTTTAAAGCATCAGCACTTTTCTTTGGTCCAAAAGGGTAACTGCAAACTCCTGTACTGTTAGATACAAGCAAGTGAACATCAGAAAAGTCAGATGACATGGGAATACTCAAAATACATCTGAGTTTTCTATTAAAATGCTATGTATGACAAAGTACCTCTTTTTAGTTTATTTTACATGATATTTTTTCCCTGTTATTTTCTTTTAGGCAGTTTGGGGCCATTGGGTCACGTCTGACTGGAGCTGGATGGGGTGGCTGCACTGTGTCAATGGTGCCTACTGACAAGCTGAACACTTTCCTAAAAAATGTAAAAAAAGCTTATTACCAAAAGGATGGCCAAAGGTTAGCAGTGGAAAATAATAGCTTGTTTGCTACCAAACCTGGAAGAGGAGCTTTGGTTTTTGTTGAGGCCTAAAGAACGTAAAAATTTTAAAGAAACTATGTAGAGCATGTAGAACTGGCAGTACTTCCCATGCCACAGTACATGAATGCTTTTTCTGGTTTGTATTGTAATGAGCAGTTGCTATTATCAAAATTTATTTCTGAAGAAGCAATTAAAAGAAAATTCTTTAATTATAAAAGTCTTTTCCTCCCCATATTAAATATATCTTTCAGTATAAATAATGATTTACTAAAACCTATTGACAGGGAAAACTGAAATTGAAATAAAGATGATGATTTTTTACAGTGTCTCATCTTTTCCTTCTACTGTAATAAAAGACCAGGTGTGCAATGAACTGCCTCAGTGGAGGGAGGGGATCTTGCAGGGCTATTCAGTGCTTTTTCTCTTCAGGCTGGACATTGTTTAGTTTGGAGTGTTCTGTAAAAAAGGAAGATTAAACTGAAGCATTCAAAAAAATTGGAAGGACCTTGCTAAACATTTGAAGCTTTCTACTGTCCAGAAGTAGGATAATTACTGTTGTAATTAATGATAATATTGGAGGAGCACCTGCAGGCCAAGTAAAGCATTAGGAATACATTATGCTACTAGGACAGCTTTTCTCCCAGCAATATTTCTTAGGTATCTTTGTGCAGGTATGAAAGTTTCAGCAAAAATGAATGCTATTCCTGAGTTGTATGATATGAAAACCTAAGTGAATGAGCAAATAATGAAGCAAAGTTGGATTTTGAGTCCAAACAGTCAAATATACTCTCATGCTTGAGTCCCAGCTGTGCATCTACATCATAGAACATTTGTATTTTATGTAAAACTATTATAAAGGACTAAATATGATCTACCGACCACATAAAAAACCTAAAAATTCTAAGGAATAATTAACGAAGGAATTTACTCTGTTGCACTAAGCAAAATAAGTTCTAGGTAGGACCAGTGGAAAATGTCATTGACATTACTGACAAATTCTGACCTTGCTACCACTTTCTGCTCCTGCCATCCCCTGTAACTGCTCTGGCACTACAGACCCACAGTTCATAATAACCTGCCTCCTCAGCTGGAGAAATGGTTGTGATTGCAGAAAGGGGACTGTATATCAGGATCCCCCAAAGATGTCCTAACCCTGTTCCCAAGGGGAAAATCAGGCCCCTGTGGCCTCTCTCTTGCACAAACTTCCACTTCTCTGCTCTCTTCAAAGAAAACCAAAGAGAAGATTCGGTCGTGTCACAGCCCTTGGAGCCATAAAAGACACAGCAAGAGTTGGCTCTGGGCACGTTTTTGTGATGCTAAGCACAAGTTAATGTCCAGAAGTCTGCATCAAATTAGAGATCTCTCTGATTTTCTGTACATTACCCATGCTACTTCAGGCCAAACCCAAATTCTCAGAGGCTCCTAATTCTGTGAGAAGACTGCCAAATCTAAGCACAGCAGATGAACAACAGGCAATGCAAACTACCAGATCTTTTCAGGAACCTCAGAGGGGAATGTCATGGTAGTAATATCAGTAGAGAAGATCTCTTATTTCTGACAATCAGGAAAAGTGGAATGGAGTGCTTGGCTCAGGTAAATCAACACTGAGGAGGAAAATGAACACTCAAGAGGCACAAGGGGGTGGAGATGGAAAGACAGTTCAGAGGAAGGACAGTTAAAAGGATGCATGTGAAAAGGGGAAAGCAAAGGAGAGGGAAACACTTCTGAACAATTGGCAAAATTATAGAATGGGCTAATCTTAAACATTCCCTATTGCTATCTTTGAATTTAATAACTTGTAACCCATTTGTAGTGCACAGTAGATACACTGTGCATTCAAGTAAACCTGTAAATATAGGACCCCAAAAAGCAAAAGTAGGTATCTTCAACAATGTTTAAGATTACTACAGATATTTTGAAGAAAATAATGCCATTGCATTGTTACCAACTGCCTAATGAAATACAACCCTGAGCTTATTCCAGTGAGTTCCTATTTATTAACCTGTCATAAAAATGGAGTAGAATACAGTAAATACCAGTCCTTTCATTAAGATATTTGAAGTTAAGATCGAACTTCAGTTCAGCTGGATTCATGGAAGCAGTAATCGCTGTATAAATATATGATGGGGTTTTTTTCTTCTTAAGTTGAGCATGACACACAAATTCAAATAATCTTCCCCAAAACACACAGGCTGCAGTACATTTCAAAATTTTTCTGACAATGTGTAGAAATTCTTACACATTTCTAACATACCGGGCTGCTCATGGGATAAATGGGTTTATTTAAGGTAGATAGAGCTCAGTTAATGCTGCCAGCTACAGCCTAAACGTGCTCAGAGATAGAGTGGAAAGAAGCAGCTGAACATGAGAGCATGGGGGATGGAGATGAGGGAGCCAAGAAGAGTGGGTGAGGAGGAGGTTAAATGGGTAAGGAGAGGGGCAAGAGGGTGAAAATTAAGATTGAGAGAAGGCCAAGGAAGGCCCACCAAAGAGGCCAGTATTCTTGTTACAATACATTATATCTCTTTCTATAATGAATATTCTAGTTTACACTAACCAACCAATACATACATGAAATCTGAGGGGTTTTACATACAGCCTATAGGAGTGACTCCAATATCCTATCTGAATTCACATTCCTCAGATTCTTCCTGGTCTGGCCAGGGTTTTTCCAATTAATATCTCAAAACTGACTTTCATCTCTATTTCAAACTTTGGTTTTTCTGTCACTAAATGGGTATTGTTGAATCCAGAGGATTCTCCTTCATCTGGTTGGGCTATTGTTCTTGGGTTATATAGTAACTAACTCAGTATCCTAAATCTCAAAGCCAGTTTTAATTTTTATAAGGTTTCTCTATTTTAGCTTCCCAACAACACTGAATCTTATAAATTATATTCTCATAAACAAAGAAAAGGAAACCATATATAAAAAGAAAATGGTATAAAAGAATAAAACCAAAAGTTCTAAACTTCTAAAGAATCTCTTTTCCAGTAAAATTTAGACATAACTTTCATGGGAAAACCTACAGAATTCAAACCATTTACATAAAAAGGGCACTCTGGCATTTTTATTTACTGAATCTATATAAGAAGTAAAATGTTTCTTTTTAAACAAACAAAAATGTGCTTTAGGGTTTCTTTTGTTTGCTTTTTAAGCCTTTAAAGACATGTTTCAACACAATGGTAAAACTCCCCAACAATCAGAGCATAAGAATGATAAGGGGCAAAGATATTAGTAGAGACTCTAACAATAAAGCAAGATTTTGATTTTGATGAAAATTTCCAAGTCTAGTGCATCTGCTCATGAGCATAATGCATAAGCAAGACTTTCCAGGTCTGTATTTTTAGTAGTTTTTCCTGACTACCTTTTAAAAATCTCTTCTATAGCTAGAGTAATGCTAATTGGCAAATCAGATCATAGAATTGTTTAGATTGGAAAAGACCTCTAAGACCATCAAGTCCAACCATTGAGCCAGCACTGACAAGCACATCACAAACTGTGTCCCCAAGGGCCACATCTACACGTCTTTAAATCCCTCCAGGGATGGTGACTCCACCACTGCCCTGGGCAGCCTGTTCCAGCGCTTGACAGTGAAGATTTTTTTTCTGAATATCCAATCTAAACCTCTGGTGAAACTGCTGATCAATGATGGAAAGTGGCTCAGTGAGCACTTCCACCAGGGTCCCTCGGTTCCCTTGGGTGGATCCATCCAGCCCAGAGACTTGTGAGTGTTGAAGTCAAGTGGCAGTGAAGTCACTGACGATTTCTCCTTGGATTAAAGGTGCTTCATTCTGACCCCTGTCCTCCTTCTCCAGCTCAGGGGGTTTGGTACCCAGAGAACAACTGCTCTTACTATTAATGCCTTCTCTGCCTCAGTCCTTAAGTACCTCAGGCGTTTCCTCATCCTTTGTCACTGTTTCCCCTTGCACCCAATGAAGGTTAGCACAAGCTATGATTATCCCTGGAGTGTAATTTTATCTAAGGCCTGACTGTAATTCATTCAATCCCGGGTTTAATCTTAGTGTGCGGTAAATGGGCTCTAAACCTTTCCAAAAAGGATCTGGAATGGAGACACTGTTAGACATCTGGGTGCAGCATCACTGCCTGGTGCCATATTAATACTCTGAATCATGGTAATCCCACTGACATGTACATCTTCATCACTGCATTTGCTGACTGTGTCTCTGTACACAGGAACATGCTCATCCTCTGAAATAGCACGAGAGCAATTTTATCATTTACTTGACAGGAGAGGATCATGACCGTGCATTTGACGTTTGCTGTCTTGGACACAGCACACACACACATGGACATATGGCAACCTAATATATAATAATTACTTACATAACATTTTCGGGAATATTGGTTTCTAGTTAATATGATCTGAATGCCAAATTTTATTTTAGCAACTGCTGAGTACTTAGTCAGTATAATCCTTCTGAAATTCCTCTCTGAGTCCATGTGTCTCTTTAATAACATCTTGATATGTTGGAGCAACTGCTGCACTACAGCTTCAGTCAAGTGAAAGATTTGTATTTTCAGCTAACTACAAAGCTTATTTGTGTGCTAAATCCCAACCAGATCTAGCTAGATACACAACATTCACAAGAGTATCCTATTCTAAAAAAAGATATCTTACAAATCATAGCTGTTCTGAGCAAGACTGAAGTAGTGCTCCATGATTCTTGTCGTTATAAGGTTCATCAAGGAAAAAAACAAAGACCCTATAAAAGAACTTATACTAAAAAGTACCAGTAGCATGAAAACTGGACTGGTAAGACAATGTAATGAAACCTGTGAATCATGCAGCACATTAAATTGAGACTGAAGACTAGGTATTGATAAGAGAGACTAGCTCACAATGCAGAAAGGACTACAGTGGGGAATGTACAACTCACTGCAAATTGCCCTCTGTGATACAGCCCTGTTTGACAGATTTTCCCAGTGCACAACGAACTGGCAGAGGAAGTACAGCCAAATGATGCTGCCAACACATCCTTCCTCCCTCAGCTCTGCAGTTCAGCCAGCTCTTTCATTAAATGCTCTTCTGAGATTCAATATCTCATAAAATAGAGATGAGATTAATTCTGGTACTGGTCTTTTATCTCGTACTCTGCCCTGTGCTTTTGGACTTGTGTCACAAGTAATTGAGGTTCCCTGAGACACAACAGGCCACAGCCTCCTGCCTGCCCTGGGTTTAGAGAGACAGCTGTCACTGTGCCCAGGGCAGGCAGTGCCCAGCTCCTCTGCAGCCTCCCCGTGCCCTGGACTGCAGTGCTGCCCTGCCTGGGACAGCAGGGCACAGCTGCAGGGGCTGCATTGGCAACTGCTGCTTCTTAAGCACGTGATTTTCCCTCAGGTCACCTACAAGCGTTCCATCATTAAACCCGTAGTGAATGTTTTCTGGAGCTCCCGAAGCCTCTGCAGGTTTGGTCACTGATTTCAGCCTAACATGGATTTACCCAGCCCATACTCCCTGCAAACAGTTCAAGCAATACAATAACAAATAGTGAGAGTTTGCACAAAGAGCTAATGTGCCCAAATCTCACGAGTAATTTAAGGTGCTCAGACCAAATTCATCATAGGTGTCAGACCTTGTAATGGAAGAACTGTAGGCAAGTAAAGTAAAAAACATTTAAACTTCACATGAGCTTTCAGAATTAATTGATCATTGAAATGCTTGAGATTGATTTCCAATAGCAGTGCTTCGTGTAGAAGCAACAAACTGATGAGGATTCATACAAAAGCACTGGATATATTTATTGGATTTTAAGTTTAATGCATTTTGAGAACTGCTATCATCTCCTAAACCTTTTTTGCTGGCCAAAATTACATATTAATATTAAAAGGAAAAAAAATTATCTTCCCATTAAAGTAGAACTTTCTGCACTTGGCATAGGAGGATCAAATAACTCAATAAAGATTAGATGTACTTCAGACTGAAACACAACTAGTGCCCAAGCAGCTGTCTTCTTTCCAGCCAAGCTGTGTGTGATTAGAGGTGGGAATAAAAATATATTCTATCAGCCAATGATCAAGCCAGATATGTGGGGTTCTTTTTTTTAAAATCCAAATTAATTTTTCAAGGGACACAAGCAGGTTTATATGAAGGTCTTATAGCAATTCCTCAGGAATCTTATTAAATACCTTATTTTTGCCAAATTCCATATAGTGGAAGGTTTTATTCCCGTTGTTCTATACTTCTGGTTTCTTATCTGTCCCTTATGTGACAAATATATGTATTTATTTTTGTTGGCTGAGCTGACATTGAGCAGGATTTTTAAATTGTGTTCTACTGATCAATTATCAACAGAATTAAATTTTTCTGATTAAATGCTGAAGCATTTTCTACTGACTTCCTCCCTGGGAACATTCCTTCCTGTCTCCTTCCTTTTCAGGCTTCTATCTAGAAAATAATTCAGGGGAAAAAAATTTAAAAATCAGAGCACCACTTTTAAACATCTGTAGCAGCTGTGAGCATAAGAAGGCTTTTTATGAAGGGTTAAACCTAATTTTATTTAGGAACCTAAAGCTCTGACTTTCATAACAATTAAAAAGTTGCTATGAAATTGCTTTTCATAGCAATTAAAAAGTCTAAGTGAAAACAGGAGCTAAAATCAGAACCAAAAACCTCTAGCAAGGATTTACAGAACTTCTCTCAGATTAAGTTAAAGCTCCACAGCTGAATCATAAACTTAATCAGAGCCAAATACTAACTGTGAATGAAAAAATTTGGGGACAAAGGGTTAAAGGTCAAGGAAAAAATACCTATTGGGCTTTTTTTCAAGTTGATTATGGTCAGGCCTTGGCCCTACAAATATATCCAGTGAAATTCCTCTGCAATCTTTCCACAGCCAATCTATGTCAGCAGCAAAATAGATGAGGAGCTTTGAATACCCTTGATTTCAAAAATTATTTTATTTTTTTCATTTATTTTCAGAAGACTATTTGAGAGAGTGAATGAGGGCCTGGGCAGCTTTTGTTTCTGAAGATCTATAACCTGATGATGGCCAGCAGGGAGAAAGGGGTCACTGGCTGCAAATGATTTTCAATACTTCCTCTAGAGGGAATAGGATGGTTTCTGGGATCTGCTTCAGGAGATGGACCTATGGGCCATTGTTACTGAAAACCTTCAAAATTTATTGTCCCGCCTAAAAGTCATAAAATATTTAACTTTCTTGATTATAAGATTGCAGTGGTATGCCTTCCTAAAGCTGATTTTTCATAAAACAAATTAAATGGTTAAATAAATGACATTTTTTGGACAGAACAACTCTAGGATGATTTGTGGGATTTCAGCCCCTTGCACTGCTCTGGGTGCCCTCCTTTGTCCCTGCCTTAGCTGTGCTCATTGAGCAAGAACAATCGGGTTGGCTGCTCTGGAAGTGAGGGCACAGCTCCGGCAGGAAATGCTCAGCAGCCACTGGAGCTGGTGAGGGGCACAGAGGGGGTTTGCAGGGCTCTCCCCCGTCCCAAGGAAAATGGCAGTGACTTCACAAGCTCTTTCTGGCGAGCCTAAAGGTTTTGGTTAGCAGAGTTTGAATCTCAGCTATCTGCTTTAGCTCTGCTAATGAGATTTATTTTACTTCTATGTAGGTGGTCTTTTATTTCTTAAATGCAATTAGCATACAGTTGTTGCCTGATGGTTTTATTTATTTTTGAAAGTGCCGACTACTGGACTTGCTTTCATAGTTCTCGCGTTTCCAGAATTGACTTTTGTGCTCCACAAGCCTATTTTCAGGAAATATTTTGTAAGAGGGATGATATTTTGAACTCTACTTTTAAGGCTGCAAAAGCTTCTGCTTTTTTCGTTCCTTTGTCTGTTCATTAGGGGCCATCTTTAATTCCTAGATGTGTTTTTTGGGGTCAAGTTCGTTTCCTTTGAAACACACCATGAAAGCAAAACATTAAAAATACTTTCAGACTTTAGTCAAAGTTGTGTTTATTTTATGATAATATGCTATATAAGGTTTCAGGTGGGGCAATGAAATTTACATATTTGTCCCATTCTATGTTTTCTCTAAACACTTTCTAACATGTTCATTAGCTGCTTTTTGCTCATTACATAAATGAGCCATAAATTACATGAGCCTTTTGCTCATGCATAAAAATCTATCTAACCTGCTTGGCTTCAGCTGTATGATAAATAGAAGGTTTTAGTCTTTTACTCAAACTATGAAAAATTTCAACATCCCCATTTTTTGAGGATGACATAGATGAGTTCTATGTAGTGTTTCCAACTCCTGAGTTGTATTACAGTCTTGATTTTTGTGATTAATGAATTTATAATTTATACTCTCAAAAAAGAAAATGGAACATTTTTGAAAATCAACATCATGCATATTGCAAGCTACAATAAACATGTCAGCAAAAGTGGATATACTAACAGTTTATGGTGGCCAATTTGCTACTTTATTCTTTTTTATAAATGGACAAATTATGACTGCCCATTGTGGTCACATTAAAGGGGGAATGGTGTGGAAATTTCTGTTCTCAATAAACCCATAAAGAAGTGGACAGAACTTATTTTTAGACAGAATTGTGCTCATAATATGAATAGTCACCTAAAATCTGCTGAGAAAAACATAATCAGTTTCACAAGAAGTCTAAAATTTTCTTTTTATCCCATTAGTCAGCCTAATAACAAGTTTTACAATTTGTCCTTCTGAAGTTCATAAAAACAATGACAAATACAAAAATGCCACACTGAAAGTTGAAAAAAAAATTTTTTTCCACTCTTCTATATGATGTTGCGAAATTTGTTGAAGTCAGTGAAGTTAAAGTACCATAACACAAACTGACCTCTAAATTCAATGAATAAGGGCTGTCCTGTTGTAACAGAAGCTGCTGAGATTTTACAAGCAAGCTGAGGCGTCCCTATGCTGAATATGCTGAAAACCAGTGGCAGACTGGTTTTCCTTTAATGTGTTGTGTGCAAACTCTTCAATATACAGAAAACCAAAATGCTAAGAATCCCTTGAGAAAAGGTTTCAGAGAAACTCAAGCAAGTCTTCATTAAATCCTCCAAAAACATTGTAATTAAAGAAGTTCTATGTGTGTCAGGAAAAGAATTTAATTAATTAGCAAATCTTTGCTTGTGAAACCTCTTTATTTTAAGATAAAAAGAACAAAGGGTTCTGAATATCTGTACCACACAACAAATAAGTCCCTTCTACATTCAGAAGGATACATGCCAGATAGAAATATGTCCAAATTCAGAAAATACTCTAAGCTTCCTCAAAATTTATAGATGTTTTGATCCAAATTCTGTAATTCAGGGCGGTAATAGAACCAAGTCCATATATAAAGCTAGAATCCAGATATGAGAGGAGTCTTGCTACATTCTGGGAGGTTTGATTTATGTTCCTCATTCAGCCTTATTCCCCAAAATTCTAACAGAAATAAAGTAACCAAACTGAAGTGCAGTCTCACTTCAGACATTTAAAATCATACGTTAGGTTAAAGGATAACAAGATGAGGAACCAATCAAACCTTTTTGCTGTATTTTTAAGTTTCTGTCTTTTAGGCAAACCACTTGCTGAGATTGTCTGCATTACTGTGGTCTGTCTCAGTCTAGAAAAGAGAAAACTGTCCCAGCTATTGTGGATCATAGCAGAAAAAGGAAACAAAATAAATGGGTGAGACTTGAGTAATGCATTCTTCTCCTCCCTGCCCCAGCTGGTTTAAACCATCTTGGCAAAAACTTCTGAAGAAAGGTTTTTAAACACAATACAGGTTGGTCAGGGAGTCCCAAAGGATCTCGTTGTTTGTAAACTTGAGTACAATTACACATCAAGTCAAGGGATATGACACAGCATTATCAGCATTGTGGGCATGAAGAAAGCAGGAGATACAGGACTTTAGCCACCAAATTCTGAGGAGCACAGAGATGCATTCAACTCTGAGCTGATACAAGAGGGCTTTAAAAATGGGAGAAATGTCAATAAGGGGTATTATCAAACTGAGAAGATTAGCAGAAGGGACTAAAAATTTCTATATTCATATTACAAAGTATGGACTATATTTAAAATATATTTATATTTAAATATATGTTTATGTTTATATTTAATATGTATCATAATATATTTATATTTAATCTACATTTACTATAAAATATATATTTAAAATCCATATTACAAAATATAGATTATATTTATATTGGGATTTTTTTTAACTTTTTTTTTCACCAAAATAAAGTACTGTATTACTTACGGGTGATATCAGTATAAGAAGGGATAAGAATTTCTGGCAGAGATCTAATAGGTTATGGGAGACCATTCTCCATTTCAAGCAGAAAAACTGCAGGTGACAACATAAACACCTGCAAGCCTGAGTTATTTTAAACATTAATGTTGACTTTTGTGTGCAGCTATTTATAAAGAATCAAGGTGTGTGATAGTTTTATCAAGAATTAAATTACTGTATCACATTTTAAGTTGCAGTTTAGTACAATCATGCCCTTACCTTAATCTAATTGATTCTGATCTCCAGCAAAAGCATTTTCCTTTTGTGAACATTTAAAGCATTAAAATATATTAGAAAGGAGAACTGAAAAAAACCCATGTAAAACATGTAAAAAAATACACAGCACAAATACTAGTTTATAAAAGGAAAAGCCCAACATAAATGCTGCACTGTTCAAAACCTCTGATGGTATAACCTACACAACAAACTTAAAGATGATGTTTGCCTCTGACTTTTCTGCCTGGTTTTTTAAATGTATCACACCTAATATCACTGCAACTGCAAGATCAGTAGAGAAATGAAACAATTTCTGAGTTTTTCTTCAGTCATCTGCATTGTTGTTTCCCCCCTTTAATCCTCTGTATTCTGTCAAGCATTTTATAGCATAGTTTATAAATACTGACAGAATCACAGCTTTTGTTAGCCCATTACCCATGGTATGATCCTTTTAATATCAGAAGTATGTAAAGCAAACCTCTGTTATGGCTTTGGATTCCTTTGGCACAGTATTTATATGTTCACAACATTCACTTATTTCCTCATCTGCCATATATTTCCTAACTTTAGGTAGATTTTTGCAAATTGAATCATATTCTAACAAAAATACAAAAATCATACACAGCATTTTCTTGGTACTTTAGGATACACATCGTCCTTCCAGTGAAATGTTAATAAACTGAATTTCCCCTCAGCACATTTTCCATACTTTTTTTTCTTCCCAGACAAAATGCTATGCAAAGAGATTTCTCTACAGATAAAGAATTGATTAGTGAAAAATGGTGCTAAGGTTATTTGATCCTCTAAAGTACCAGCAATAAAACACAGATACTTAGATCTGTCTCAGATGGTTTTTAAAGACTCTGTCTGGACAGACTGGTATTAATAATACTGGATTTCTATGGTGGTAAAGAGTAGTATTTATCCAGTCTCACAAGGGGGTGTCTTTTTGTCTGTCCCCACCCCACCTACCCACGAAGGGCAAAATAATTGTAAAGCAGAGGTGTGTGCAAAGCCTTCCAGTATCCAAAGGGGCTACAGCAGAGCTGAACTTTTTAGAATGACCCAAAGTGACAGGACAAGGGGTAATGGCTTAAAACTGAGAGGGGGCAGGTTTAGATTAGATAACAGGGAGAAATTCTTTCCTATGCAGGTGGTGAGGCACTGGAACAGGCTGCCCAGAGAGGCTCATCCTGGGTGCCTGGATGCCTCATCCCAGAAGTGTTCAAGGATGGGGCTTTGAGCAGGTGGGAGGTGTCACTGCCCATGGCAGGAGGTTGGAACTGCATGACCTTTCAGTTGTTTCCACCCAAACCATTCTGTGACTGTGCTTTTCCCTGTGCTCCATAAGCAAAAGTGGCACTTTGTGCAGTGCACAGCTCCCTGTGCAAGCCTTATGCTGTAAAGCTTCCCTTGGGATTCTTTTTTACAGTAACAAAGGAATAAAATTATTATTGGACACATGGTATGCAAGCACAACATGCTGATAATTTTATGTAGATCTTCAGCACCCTCTTGTCCATTCAGAAAAGCTGTTAAAGAAAAGCAAAGCTGTTCTCTTCTTGAAGGTCTTGAAACAAACAAGCAGGAGTTCTAACTTGCAGTTTTACAGTAAGTTGTCAGACATCTGCAAAGACAAAGCCAGATCTTAACTGGGCAAGTACGTCTTAGCCACAGGTTATAAAGCAGACACAGATGTACAAAACTATCAAGACAGGAAAACAAAAGTTTGGAAGAACAGTGAGAAAAGCTTTACATTTTTGCATAACAGGAAATCCACTGAACAAAAAAGAATTACAAATAACCACTAACATGTCTCATTTGCCTTAAAGAAATACAAAAGCTCCTAAAATGAAAAATAACATCATTGAAAAAGAACCACAAAATGAAGAATTTTATTTCAAAAAATGTCTTTGAACACAGCAGCTCAGTGCACAGAAATGATGATGGAGTTGAAGACAAAGAACTGCTAAAATAGAACTGAAATGAAAGCCAAGATGAAATAATCTCCTCAAGTTCTGATGCTGGCAGACAAACACCATTCAATAAAAGTTTTCCAGCAATGACAATTATCCCATAGGGCTTCAAAACAATTTATATACTCACAAGAAGAATACGTGTGAGAACAATGTTCCAGATTGCTGAAAATTAGCAAGAGGGGGAAGGAGCCACCAAGCACTTCCAAATCAGTAAATCTGAATTCTTAGAAAGATGTTAGAAAATGCCTGAGTTTCCAGATCTAGCCCAGGACTTTTTGAAACCCATAAGCATAGAAACTCTAGCTCCAAAATGTGAGTGTAGGAAAGAAAAGGGATAATGTCCTGACTCAAACTGAATGATTATCTAACCTTACTCACAATATGGGGTTTGGAGACACACCATCTGGAATCTGTGTGTTCAACAAAAATCCCCCACTGCATGCAAAAGGGACCTGCACAAAAATCCAAATACATGGAAAGGTGCAGCAGCAAGCAGGCAGACAAGGGCCTGAAAGGCTGATCACCAGCAGTAACAGATGTAGAAGTCACAGGTGCAGGGTTCAGCTCAGGAGGAAACACCCTCACACCCTCATATCAGAAACAAAGAGGATGAAGAATCCCTCTGACAGAGTACCGAGGACAGAAGTTTTACTGCCTATTAGAACCAGGAGTCATCTCAAATCCTTGCAGTGCTCTCGCTGTTGTACAGCAGTTTCTCCCTGGAAAGAAGAAAGTGGACAGCATGAAACAGGATCAGTAACCAAGAACATGAGGCTAAAGAAAAGCTACTGTCATCAAAGAGTGCCAGATGATGTGACAGGAACTAAATGAGAAAAGTATGACAAAGAAGGTGAACACTTTCTCCTCCTCCCTTGATCCTGAAGAATCCCAGTTTACCAGGCTAAGAGAGACAGACAGAGGCAGCATCCAGCCCAGTTTGCCACTCCACTGAGAAGAGCAGTGGAAAAGTCACATCTCAGAGCATGGCTGAGACCTGTAGTCTAAGTCAGTAACAAAGTCTTTGTTACAAGATCTGGGTACAATTTGGATCACTGAAAATCCATCAGAGAGAGGAAGGAGTGCAAGATCACCACTATTATCCCTTTTTTTCTTTACTGTAACCACCATTACAGTACTGTACTGTAGCTCAGTGGTGCTACCATCAAAGTACCCTCAGAGGCCATACTTAAATGCACCCAACATTTTCCAGATTGCTGGCTCTTTATCTGATAACATTATTCCAGTTATGATTATTGTGATTCCAATTGGATTTGAAGAATGACCTACATGTCTTAAAGCTGGCATTTTTCAAATTACATAACTTGATTTAATTAAATCCCACAGATTTATAATTTGTGTTATGTATGAGAACTAGATAGTCAAATCCTTGAGAAATTTAAGCTTAGCAAGATGGTCAGCATGTCAGTGGGACTTATTTTGTAACTCCTACGACCTCACCCAACAATCCTTATGTGCAACACAAAAATAACAGCTCTGAGGTTTATTCCTCTTCTTTTTACATTCCTCCACAGTAGAAAAGTCTAGAAACCAATACAACAGACATGTGTTTATAAAGGGTTAATAAGACTTAATTAAGGAAGACTTGACCAATCAGGACAAGAAAAATCCTGATTTTTATAAACTTCTCATCAACAGAATTAATATTCACTTACAGTACAATGATGGACAGTTTAACTAAAGACACAATATACCCTGAAGAACCCCTTTATTACTGATAGTAATACTTGGATTAAAATTAGGACAGTATGATTTTTAAATCCCAAATTGAGTCTGCAGAGAAGGCAGTTAAAAAAGGGTGGGGTTTTTTTTATACTGACAAACTGAGCAAACTTGATCTGGAAGTCATTAACAGATAATAAACATAACCTTCCCTCACTCACTCTAGAGATGCCATCTCTGCAGTCACTCTTCAGCATATAGTTGTATTTTTACAACTTGTCATCCTACAGAGAAAAGCCTCACAGGCTTTCATTTTTTCTGATTTCTCCCTTAGTGGTAAGGAATTAGTGCCTTCTTTTCAACAGGATTCATTTCCTAACAAGGAAAAAGAAATGGAATGGAAGGAGAAGAAAAAATTTGGTTTGCTTAGTGAAAAGTTTATATAGTTCTCTTTAGGATGACAAAAGCCATTCTGAAAAGAAAGTAAAAAATAAAGCAGGTCAGCTTTAAAGTGAGCTGCAACAACTGCCTCACACAGACACTTCATTCACCATTGTGGAACAGACTCAAGGAGAACCAAAGGCAGCCACTACTTCTCACAAGATCTTTTCTTACAAAGAAAAAAAAAGTCTGTAAAAGCAGCTTTGGAAATTTTAAGCTACTCTTTCACAGGATGTATCTGCATCCTTTTGGTGTCCCAAACCAAATGTCTTTTGCATGACAGCCTTGTAAATGAAATGGTAATCTGCATCATGACTGGCCATAGTCTACTATCAGATTAGGCTTGGAGATGCACCCTTTTTAACTCATTACTTTCCTAACAGAAAAAGAATTCATTTGAAAACAGTAGTATTGATGGGCTAATTGAATAACTTGCATAAATATAATTAAACAAGCATTAAGGATTCTATAGATGAGAGCCTATTTAAGGCTTACATTAAGATCCACATTCTTTTATTTGGTCATGAAAAAAAAGCTGAAGAGCTTATCCTCAGTACATAAGGGTAAGGTTTTCTCACTGTGTCAGGGAATTCAAATTCTATATGATGCAAACATTGCACCAACTGTTTCTCCTGTTTGAAATTATTTACACTGCAGCTCCTGTGAGTCTTGGAGAAACGTTGATTTGTTAGAAGAGGTAAGAATTAGTGACCCAAGGAATATTAAAGGGAAAGACATTCAGTACTGAAGGGACTAAGTGAAGGATTAGTAAACTACAAAGCATCAAACAGGAGCTGGACATTCAAAAATTCAGTGCTCAAGAAGACACCAATGATAGAAGGATGTGTTGGAACATAACCAACCCATCATTCTAACACAGTTGCAATGCAAAAGAACAATTTATCAATCACCAGATACCACTCAGTTCCTCTGAAGCTTTTCAAACCCTTAAGGAAAAAGGAGAAAAAGATGGTTTTCTAAACAAGCCTATGGAGCCAAATCATGCAGGCTCTGAGTAAGAGTGGAGCTAGATAATATAAAAATCAATAAAATTTGCTATCAGTTCCTTCTAATTAAAATGTAGAATCTATAGATTAGTAAGTCTGCTCATCAGCAGATAAGAAGCCATTAAAAAATCAAAATTAACAAATTGAGAGTTTGTATGGCTCTCACCATACAGCTTAATGCTCTATCTGCTTTACTTACTTGAAAATGACTTCTCTCAGAACAAAAAATAAAAACATTTCTGGATTGTTTCCTGTTACAACAGAAGAATACAAGAATAGCTGTACTTGGTCAAACCAAAGGTACACAGAGCGCAAGATCCAATTTCCAGCTCTGACCAACACTGGATGCCTAAGGAAGACTAAGAACATGGCAAGCACACAGTGATATTTCCACAGAAATCTCTCTTGGCCACAAGCATTTTGTGGCTCAGATACCAGAGGTAGTGATTCTGTTTGACAGCTCTGTACAAATCTCTTCAAACTACTTCAGTAATTTCTGGAACTTTTTAAATTTTAATATCTACAGTGTCTTTTGGTGCCTAATAATATTGCATGAAGAGCCATTTTGCTTTTATTTTATTTTAACCTGATGTTCTGATAGTCTTGCTTGTTTGAAAATCAGGGAATAATCAGAGGACTTCTTGTAACATAAAATCTTTCTATAGACAGCTGAAGACTTGCTTATTAAGATGTCTTGCAAACAAAAAGCTGTTCTCTCACTACAGGTTCCTTTTCCTGATTCTGCTCATTTAACAGTCCCAAACTAACAGAGAAGAATTTTCATTTTCTGGAGTCAATATTTCTGAATTCTTATACTATAAAAAAAGACCTTTTAATAGCACTTTTATCAAATACTTTGATGTTAGACTACACTTTTCTGAGAGATGATTTTACATTTTTTAGTCAGAGAAAAATCACCCATTCTACAGACAGGTCAACCTGGCATTCATGTACATTCAATCCACAAGAAACCCAACACCTTTAGAATGGTTCTGTGTAAGCCAGCTACTGCAGTGTAATATCTTCCTGCTGCTGCCACTGCTGCCCAGACTTCTGCCCCTACAGACCCAATATGTTGCTATCAACAGTAGGATTTATTCTCCTCTCAATTACTTTGTTTCTTAGAAGCCAAATTTTACTGTACAACACACAATAAGTAAAAAAACACTTGGAGTTTGGTGATCACCTTGATCCTTGAAAAAAAATTCTGCCTCCCAGCAAGTACGGGAAATCTTTCAGACCAGATTGCTTTAGGTATGCTTCATCTCAGTGGCACAGCTGCTGCACTGTGTTCAGTTCCAGAGTGGTTTCAGGAAAAGGGTTCTTTAAGTCTGAAGTCTTCAGAGAGCACAGCAAATTATCTGCTGCATATGAGCAAAACGTACTCCTTACTTCATGATCAAATGTTTAAGCAGACACATATTAGTGGCTGTTGGTATTTTCATCACACCAGAAATATCATCAATAGCTAGAGGCACATCTCAAGTTTGTATTTGGCATTCAGTACTTTGAATTGGCTGCTTTCAGTGAACAAGCAACTGGAGTTCTTGTGCTTTCAATGTTGTGACTTATATATCACCCTTAAGGGTATCTCCTATACACAATTAGGAAAGAGTATGGAAATTTGACCTACATCTATATTATGACCTAACAAAATATGGCAGTTAAGACTAAAAACTTGAAACAAATCTGATGGTACTAACTCGGACAGTGTCTTTCCTGATATCTTACCCACATCTTATCTCAGCAATATCCTAATGTGTGGTGGGAAGGAAAGAAATGTGCTCTATCTGAATGACCTGAAAGCATTTTGAGTGATATTCAGGTTAGATCAGCTGCAGAGAAGACATGCAGGCCACCCAGACAGACCAGATGTGACTGACATCCCGAAGATTTTGCCTCCTTTGCACTGCAAGGTAATAATTGGATCAGAGTGTGGCTTTAACATCTGCTGCTGGTTGATATCTCTGACTGGCCTTTCCAGCTTCAATCTGAGATACATTTTGAACATTATTAACTTCCATGACCTAGTGTCAAAGTCTGATAGAGAAAGTGATCTGGTTGTGTTATCTTCCAGTATTTAATATCAGCTCTGGATAGAAACAGCTGGAAACAATATCACTTTTGCTACACTAAATTTTCAGAGGAATTTGTTGAAAATATCTCATATATACAAAGAGCTGATTTCAAAAACAGACTTATAAACTGAAGGTGTAGAGGAAAAGCCACATGAGCAAACTTCTCGAGATGAGTACTGATCCCGTTGTACAGGGCATATTCAGAAGTAATATCATACCTTAGAAACTCATATGGAAGTCTAGGTACAATTTCACCTCAAATTCTGAATCAAAATTTTTTAATTAGAGTCAGATTATCTCATACTTACTATTTATTTATCATTAAGCTGTGGATGGGTTCTGCAATATCTCCATGTGCAGCTGTCATTGATTTCAGTAGATGCTTAGCATGCAGAAACTTAGAATGAACTCTGAGTCTGCTCTAGTATCATGCACAAATTGTACTATATAAGCTTTTACTCTCCTGGGATTTTTCCAACTTAAATGAAAGCATTTAACTCTTAAAAATGTTTTTGATTTAAAAACCAGAGTACCTAGGCTGTCATTAGTTATTGCAGCATGCCATGAAATGACCACAAATGAAAGTAAGAAATGAGGAATTGTTAACAACTGAAAGTGAGGCTTTATTTATAATTACCTAGTCAAAAAAGTATGACAATTTTGAGGGGTCAAGTTCCCCTGCTCCTTTGATGAGATGAGGCAAATGAGTGCTGCATGCCTATCTAGGAAATTCCACCAGCAGTGTGTGCACTGTCAGAGAGATTACATGGTGGATGAATGCTTCCAGAACCTCTCCAAGCAGCACTTGCATGCTGGCAGGAAAAAAAAAAATCTCTCTTTGTTTTCAGCTTGAGAGGTACCAACAAAATATTTCAACAATCTAGAGCAGCAGTTTTAGGGTACAGAAATGGGCAAAGTCCAAATTAAAAAGTTAGAAAATAAATTTGCTCTCTCTTTTTTATTGGCCATGTAGTAATCTATATAAAGTGCTTTGCACATTTTTGCATGATAGAAGAATAAAAGGAGTAGAAGATGTGTGTATTGTTTTCTTCTTTCTGATTAAATACTGCATGTAACCGTGCTTACTGCATGTAAGAAGGAACAGTACTGGCAAGAGAAAGCTATGAATTTTTAATATGGTGGCAAAAGTATTTATATGGGAGTCTTGGAAAGTGGGTAGTGATATCTTGGTCATTCAAATATGCATATATTAAAAAAACTCACACCTCAAAAAACAGGTACAGAAATTCTGCTCCCCATTACTGCCGCTCAGATTTCAAGTGAAATTTCAAGTGATTTTGAGTGAAAGAGCAACTTCCAAGAGGCTTTAGGAATTCAGCTTGCTTCCATTTTTTCATTAAATTATGAAACACTCCAAGGCCTTTCTATTCTCTGAGGCTATTTGAGGCTTAGAAAAAGGAAGAAGTTAAGATTCTGTTTCTAATTATTACAGTAATTTTGAATGAACAACTATCAGGTGATGAGAACCTGGTAACACTTTAATACATTCCCTGATTTTTGAGGCAGAAACAAACTGGTGCAGTAGCTGGAACTCAAATCTTCCTGAGATCTACTTTTCTTAATGCAAATATCTAAAGCTACTTAATGTTTCTTTCTTGAAAGTGCCAAATATAATACCAGATTTTCCACACTTCTGTATTTCTTGCGCAGTTCTGTATTTCTTGCGCAGTAACAGAAAGTCATCTTTTTTTTCTCTGTCTGCTTGAATTCCAGAAGATAGTTCTAGTTCTTAATCCTTCATTGAGAATTATTGCCACTAATACAGCAATCTGAGTGCTTGTAGAAGAACACCACCAGAAGAGTTTATTATAGATATGCTCTCTTAGGAAGAATCCAAGTTGAACACAAATTTAATCATATTTGATTATATTTTTTTGTGAACTAAAACTTTAGTTCACACACAATTATTTTCTGGATACAAACTCAACATCTGAGCAAAGATAGCATGTACTTCTGCAGGTATATTACTGGCTGCCACGCTTGAATCTAGTATGAGGTGTCAAATAAAATATGAATTGTCTTCAGTATCAAAGTAAAGGAAAAGCATTGTAATAAAGTTAATCAGCAAAGATTTACATCCCTGCAAATGATAGTATCTCTAGCAGTGACAATTAACAACTTCATTAGTGTAGTCATGCACATATTGCTGCTTCTAACTGGAGGGGAAAGTTAGAATTGCAGTACTCCCCAGTATGGACAATAAAGCACAGCCCCTCCTCTTTTTAATGTAAATCTGCATCCTGCTTTTGATCACCTGAGATGCAACAAGCTGGTTTTGGTTAACAGAAATCACTGTCTCAAACGAGTGTTACGAATAGAATATAATTTTAGCTTTGCTCCTTATCTCTAGTACTGCTCACTAAACTGTACCATCAATTTATAGATTAGAACATCCAAATTCCCAAAACCCTTTAGACTAAAACTGCAGTAATATCAGAAGAAGGAATGAAGAAAGAAAGAATCATCAACTCTTTTCCTTTAAAATGAATGATGACTAGGAAAGCGTGATGCTATCCCAGTCTCTGAATACACTGGTTACTTCTGCCCAGAGGCACCAGAAATCCATCTCCATTTAAAAAGCAGCCTCATTGCCACATACACAAATGTATTCTCAGAATAGTAAAAAGCTGGAACAGGTGCAGTGGGCCAGGGAATTGCATGTGTACACTGGCATGTGGCAGAGGGTGGGGCCAGAGTCCAGCTCTGTGACAACAGCCACTCTCCTACAACTTCAAACTTTATCTCCAAATATTTAACACATTTATCTGTTTGTAATCAGTAACAATAATAATAAAAAAAGTCCAAGTTAAACTCCTAAACTGACTCATTTCTTCAAGAAGATGCCAGAAGAATTTAATCTATCAAGGAATACAACTGACTGAATACATATCAGCCCTAATTCCCTTGTCACTCTCATGAATGGAATAAAACAACCATAAAAAATTAACTAGGTATGCTGCACTACACAGCTTTTAAATGGTGATGAAATGCAAAAATAACATTTTAACTTAGGTTACAAAAGATTTCCCTTATTATGAAATATGGGCTAAATATACAGTGAATTCTGACTGAACATGACTTCCTTGGACTGACTATAAAAACAATACATTTATTTTAGAAAGTCATTGTGTGATAGTGTTTAATTTTGAAATAAATCTGGCCTATTCCAAGAGTAGTTAATCAAAAGGGATTGATTTCTAACAGCTGTTATTGTTTGAAAAGTTATTATCTAGGAATTTTGTACTGGTTTTAAAAGGCATCTGTTTCTAGAACGTGTAAAGCTTTGATAAAGCAGAGATAATTTATCTGCTTTCATTTTTTACAATAAAGCTGCTCTTAATATTCTTATAATATTGGATGTTAAATAGAGGGACTTTATCACACCATCAGTTTTTAAGGAGAATCATTGAAGTCAGGTGGGTTTTCTGTTTCAGAATAGAGGAATTATGTGATCCACTATCCTCTTACTTGTAGTGAGAAAGTGAAGGAAAACCAACGAAACAGAAAAAGCTGTATTATGCCACTGATTAATAGATTGTCCATTAAGAAAATGAGAAATTTTGCTTTATAAACTAACCCTAAATTTATATTTCACTGTGCCTACTCAGAGAAAGTGAGTTCACACCAAATACTTCTTCTAGTATTTCTCCTACTTACCATACAACTTATGTACTCATTTATTCAGCAAAATTCCAAATTGGCACCATGCACACAGAAGGAACAATTTTAGGAAACCAAGCACTTCTTAAGCCAAAGGAAAAATTGAACTGGCTTCCATAAACAAGACAGTAGCATTTTTTAAACTAAAAGGTGGAGCTAATGATTTTTATGGAGGCAAAAAGGAGAAGTATTCTGAAAAAATCTGCGAAAAGAACACCTGCTCTGACAATGAAGGCAAGAAGAAAATTGTGAAAACTACATGCTTGAGCTGCAACCAGCTGAGCAATATATTGGAGGTTAGGTGGAATATAAAAGTGGTTCTTAAAAGTTGTAGAATTTCCACAACTTCATAACTTTCTGAGTTTTTATCCCATTCTAGGAATGCGTTTTATTTAATACATTTATATGCTGTTCCTAAATACATGTACATAGAAAACTGAACAGATATGTTCTTCTGTAAATAGTACCAAGAAAAGGAAAAATATGACAAGAGAGGAAAACCAGAAAGCAAAATGCACACTCAAGATACAACCCAAGCAGCTGATCTCATTCTGAAAGCTCCTGCAGTGAGGGCACCTGCACTTAACTCCAAGATCTATGGCTACATCACCTCATAGCCACAGAAAATGTACATTTCCTCTCTGTACCTCACTTTCCCCAGCTATGATATCAAATTACAAGGGCTTGCTATGTCATTTCTTCAGAATGCCTGCTGCTTGCACATGCCTCTTGGTATGCAGTTAGGAAACTCTTTTTCTGAAGAAAACCACCAAATATCAGA
Source organism: Anthoscopus minutus (assembly GCA_013399455.1). Taxonomy (NCBI): domain Eukaryota; kingdom Metazoa; phylum Chordata; class Aves; order Passeriformes; family Paridae; genus Anthoscopus; species Anthoscopus minutus. The sequence goes on along the minus strand of VWYI01008101.1, from coordinate 563 downwards.
AATCATATATCTACATATAGGAAGCTTTATTTCCCTTTCATTATTTACACAGTAATTCCCCAAGTATCCTGAAAGCATTTATATAGAACTTAAATTGTGATACACAGGAGAAATATAGTAGAGGAGGTACTTAAAGTTAGACCACAAGAAATTAAACCAAGGATCTGGAAAGATAAAGTTA
>VWYI01008100.1:32978-50426 GCA_013399455.1 Anthoscopus minutus | reverse complement strand
TGTAAAAATTATGCCACTAAAATTATTAGTGTAAATAAAATGTCATTTAAAACACCACTGGAATTTGTTCCTTAGCAGTACACATTACTAACTTATCTGATATTGGTTCAGTCTTGAAGCAGAATTAATGGAATTAGGCAGAATTTTTTTTTTTATTACATCCTCTAAATAATAAAACTTCTTGTCTATGCTTCAAGGCCAGATTTTAAGCAAAATTTGTGTTTTAATTATTTTAGCAGGGGTATTTTTTAAGCAGAAAAGGAGAGACACAGAGAACAATAATATTGTACAGCAAATTTCATTTGAGCATTTTCATAGCAACTTATTAATTTCCATACAATGAAAAGCAGTTCCAGTGCCAATGGGCTTGATTTAAATCGCTTCTCTAAACCTATTGTGATTTCACTGCCACTTACTGTCGTATGTATCACACTTGCCTTAGCACAGAAATAGTGGTTATAGAGTTTTGGATCAATAATCTTCAGTGAAAAAAACTGTGATTTTTATTGACACAGCTTTAATGAAGTAGCTTTGAAAAATATCATGTTCAGTCACCTGTCAACATTTTTCTGAGTCCTTTACTTTACTCATAAAATCAGTATAACTTTCTAGGAGTTTGTGATACAAAAGAAAAACTGCCATTCTGAGTTCTGCCATCCTGAGTTCATGCTTTGAATTTATTACTTCTTTTAAATATCAAGAAAAGCCCTGAAACTATCCAAAACATTCCAAAGCAATATCTGAACTATTCCATTTTCATTTTTATAAAGAGTATTTTAATTTTTTTTTGGTAAAATATTAGGTGAGACCATCAATTTGCCTATATAGCTATTTAATGACCACAGTGTATTATAATATGCAAAAACATGATTAGAAAATGACCAGGGTCCTGTATTTTCTCATGCTAAGAAGGAGAGTTCTATCAGAGGCTAGGACAAGAAGCAGGACTAAATATTTTTCTTCATTTGTTGTCATTCTTTTTTTGATTTGTTTTTGCTTCTTACCTGTTTTGATAGAAGAAAGAAAGAACAATGGAGAGGCAAATACAAGTTGATGAGTGATTTGAAGGTCATTCCCATTAAATGGTCAATTTTTTTTTTAATATATTCATTCCAATTAAATGGTCCATTGAAATAATGAATTCTGGATTTCTTTAATAAACCCTAGAAAGACACTGCTAAGCTAGATCTCTGCCTGCCCACTGATATTTAGTTTTCTCAGCTGTAAAGTTCTTCTTCCACAGCTTTACAATCTTTATTGTCCTAAAGGACTACAACTGTCTTCTTGGTTCAAAGACTTCTATGTTATCTTTAATGCAGCCAGAAACTGAACTATTAATTAAAATCTCTTTAGGACATTGTAAAAGATATATGGATAGAAACAACAAAGTCACAATGACAATAGCTTTGAGGCTGCTAACTTTGACAAATCAAATAATTACATTTATTTCATCTGAAATTGTAGCTTTCCCTCCTCTGTGTAAGAAAATTAATGTCTTTCAATGTGATGTAAATCTAAATCCTAACTGTATAACTCTGGAGTTGTCCTCAAAATCAAAATGTGTGTGTTTGGGTAAATGTTGATAATTCTTGGCACTTTACTCAGTGGCGTTTCTAGAAGAAAAAGTATATTTCTTAAATAATTGTGTTCTTTTAAACATTTTTTTTAATTTTTATATTTTAATCTAAATTAATTTGTCTCATACACAAAGGAGTCTAAATCCTAACTTACTTTTTTTTAAGAGTGGAATGTTTGTTTGTTTTTTAACTATTTAAAAACAACTGTTTACATTAATATATTTGGAGTGTGGCTGAAGTTTACACAGTTCTGCCAGAGACTAATTTATCAATTTTGAATTTTATAGTTCTATACATTGGAAAAGTTGTACATTAGGTTCTATCAAGAACTGATGATAGTAGTCATAGCATAACTAGACGAAAATCAACTGATTGTAATGAAATAGATTTATTATCTTAAAACTTCTAAAAGACAATAAGATAAAAAATAACTTATATAACAGCAAAAAACAGAGTAATATGTAACATTTCCTTTCTCCCTTTTCCATTCTTTCTTCCACTTCCTTTCCTGTTTCCTTCAGACAAAGCAAGGCATTTAATCAAGGTTGTGAGTTTTCTGGCAAGGGAAGAGATATCTTTTTCTTTTGAGTTTGCATAGTGCCTTCTATAATGCTTTGGCCATGATGAAGACTACCAAATACCAGAAGATACAACCAGAAAAGTAGTTCCATCTGAGCAGAAATTCTGAAGCTTTATTTGTTTAATATTCATGTCCTAACAAGCAGTTAGATTCGTAGTTGTGCATACAAGACTGAACTTAAATTTTAATTTTCCTGTGGTTTGGGCACTTATAATAGCTTTCTTCCACATTGATCTCTAAGGTTTAAAAAGACTTGAGTCTGCTTAATATAAGAGGTAATTCCTGTATGGAAAAGAGGGTACAGAAAGTGTTTGTCAAGAGTTTATTTATATAGAAGCAGTGATGCTTGAAATATGTATTTTTAAAAAGATCCCTTGGAAATGGCTGGTTTGACTCATCTTTCTCCCCTTCACTGAGGCTTTATTAAAAGTCTCTTCATATACCGTTGTCTTGGTTTGAAAAGACAGGTGTCTGCTTAAGGAAGACAGAAACCTTCCTTGAAATTATAAACCATCTCGCCCCTTTTCCAAATTATTATACTCTTGAAATCAAGATGCTCTCAGGCAAAGACATGGGAATAAGAACAGTTCTTTACTAAGGAAATTAAAATAAAAATGCAGTAGTACAAAAAAAGAAAACCAACAAACACCAACCCACTGAGAGAGTCAAAGTACAGCCTGACACCCTGTTGGTCAGGGTGTTGGTAGCAGTCCAGTTAAATGGTGGCTGCAGTCCTCCTGGAGAGGCAGATGTGGCTCTGTTGAAGCAGTGATCCTATAGAAGGGCGTGGATTTCCTCTGAAGATCTGATGGTGTAGAATAGGTCCAGTCCCTCTTCTATGGGAATCTAATGGAGAAAGGCTGCTGGTGAGTCTCGCAATATATCCAAGTAGGAATGCTTGGGTCCTCCCCCTGGGTGGAGCATCTCACAATGGGATGATGTAATTTTCTCAGTCATGCAGTGAGATTCAATGGCCCATTAACAGAAGATATCGACCTGGAGGGAGGGGTTGTGGAAGAGATAAAGACTGCTGCCCCACCCGGTTTTAACAGCTCACCCATTAATAGAATGTATCTTCCAGTTATGAGGGATGGGTCATGAAAGAAAGAACACTGCCCCACCTGGTTTCAACAGATAGTAATAGAATACATACTTTTGGTTACATCTTGCTTTGCAACTCAAGAAAAGTTTTCTACTTTTCTGATAATTGCCAGATCATACCACCTATATCTCTGTCATGATCAAAATTACCAACAAGTTCTAAGGATTTCAGGAAGAAACTGAATTATTTTCTTAGGAAACCAGGATACACACCTATTATAATAATGATATAATAATTATTTTGCTTCCTATGTTTGAAAAGTAGAGGGATAGGGTTTGATTTTCTCCTTGTCACTAGGAAAATAAAATATTTTTGAGTAAGAAATGACAATATTCATCTAGCATGGTAAAGTCAGAAAGTACCTTGGACTTGGTTAGCATAAGACATCTGATAACCAGGATGCCTTGGCAGGAACAAACAGTGCTTTAAGGATGGCAAGAAGATTGAATCAAGTCTAGCGACAGGAAGATTGTAGAAGAGCTGTTGTAAAATGCATGTTTGTTTGTATGTTTTCATCATGCTTAATCCAATCATTGTAGTAAGAATTCACTGCCTTCCTAGAATAGTATATAAGGTTATGTAGTCCAGAATAAAATGAGATTCTGATCACCAAGTCAGTTGTCCCTGTCTCTCTTCATTGTCAATAATCTAGATTCCAATTCAGTGGAATGTAGCCAATGTTGGGACTTATTTAAGAGTAAACAAGAAGTAAACAATCTTGAAGAAAAACAAGCCTATCTTTTTTTGCTAACAGCATTTCTTTTCATGACCTTATCCTGCCAAAAAAGTGGATGTTGGACGTCATGGACCTAGAAGTGATATAGTGTGTCAGACATATTGGTTTCTCCCCTTGGCTAGCCTTTGTTCAGCCCTGCCAATTCCATTTGACCTTGGTATTAGTTTCTCCCTTCAGGGACTATACAAACCTCTCTCTACACTCACTATCTATTAACATAAATGTTCAGTTTGCCCATCATAGTGATGCAGCACTGTGGAGTTCCCCCGCCCAAGGTAAACAATGACTTTGAGTCCCTGGGGACCCCGCCCCTCTACCTGAGAGAGATAAGCCCAGGAATCATAAAACTCCACCCTTCTCCTATAAAACCCACCACGCTGCCCCAGTTAGAGGTTCTCTGTCTATGGGTTAAGCTGTGTGTGTTCCTGTACTGGTGTCCCTCCAAATAAATGGATCCCTGGACTTAACCAGCAGAAACACGCCTTGTTGTGTCTCATGACAGTCACCAAATCTTTCTTTTTCATGCCTCATATTTACTCTGTTTCACAGTTTATGAACTCAGGCTTAAGGAGACTAAAACCTATCAGAGTTATTTCACAGGAAATTTGGTGTATGGATACTTTTGAGATTCTGAGTTTACATGTCTAAGACATAGTAAACTATCCTCTCTATCATTAGGCAGGCTTTAAGTAAGTAAAAGGGAATACTGTGTTGTGAATTTATTCCGTCAGTTCACTCGATTTAGAAAATAGACTGCCAAACAAATCTAACACTTGCTTTTGCCTCCTTTATTTCTTTTCTCTGCACCCCCGTTTATTGTTCCCTTTAGTCAGCATAGTCATTCAGGCTGTGGTTCTTCCCTTCTTTTGTACAATATGTCATCCACAGTCTGTAATTGTTTATCCTGCCATTACATACACCACAAGCTTTTACACAGAGTGAAATGGTTGTTCTGGGTATAAAAGGAACTGTAAAAAGAAGTGTAAAACTTGTGATGTATAACAGTAGAGTCAGTGAAAGGCATATGGATTTTATGTCTCTAAGTGCTTATGAAAGGATGGAAGGACAGTATCTAACTCGTTTCTAGAACTTGATTGGAAGAGTGGTTAAGAAACTATTATCTGAAGCATGCTATTTGAGTAACCCAGAGCAAAATTCCACAATCAGTAAAATAACTGATACATTTTTGAAAGTGAATGATTGAGGATGAAGGCAAAACTTGGCCTGTAGCATCAAGGGATTCAATATTTCCATGATGGTTCTTCATTTGTAGCAAAATTGTGACACAAAACCCTGTGTCAGATTTTAGTGATGACCAAAGTTCAGTAATTACTTAGCAATCTCAGATTCCAGTGAAAGTCAACCAACTAGTTTCTAGTCAAACTATTTGTGCACCACCTCTCAGAAAGACAGAAGAAATACTGAAGCCAGATGGGAGTGGGGCACCCAAGTGCCACAGGATGGGGAATTCCTCAGGGTTGGAGCTAAGAGGGTTGTCCCAGGCCATGCACACTGGGGACTGCAGACTTTCCTTCAGTTACGTGACCCCTTTGCACTGCCACATTGCTGCCCGCTCCCCTCTGTTACCCCCTGAGCTGAGGAGACTGAGCGACTCCTTGCTGCTGCTCTCTGTGACCTTTTTTCTGGTACTGGTGGCCATTGCTGCTCCTAGGCCCTCACACAGCTTTTGTTCAACAGTGGCACAGAGGGGACTCTGTGCCTCCTTGTCACAGGGATGATTCAGCCACACAGCAGCAGCAGCAGGTCCTCCATAACCAGATGTCGCAGAATGTGCACTCCAGCTCAGCAAGAGGACACCCGAGACTTACCCAGGAATGCTTTTTAGAGAAATTGCATTTTATCCTTTCTCCTTAATAAAAAAGAAAGATTCCTTTTCCAAACTCATAAATATCTCAGGTAATCTACAAAAGTCTTTTCTTATCAGTCTCACTAAATCCATTGTCATACTGTCTATCAAGACTGGTAAGAAAAATCAAGTGTTTATCCACACAAAGTTGTGAAGTTGCCAGTTTTATTGTTGTTTTTTGCATAAAGGGTCTGTGTTCCTTTTTTGACTGACATGTTTTCCAATGTTTTTGAATGTATGATACTGATTTTTTGGGGGTTTCTCCGAACAGCTTTGCATGAAAAAAAAAATACTTTCATGTCTCACTCCTTCACTCCTCCTCCCTCCGCCCCCCACCCCAATAACTGTAACTGAATATTCTCATGTATTACTTCCCTTGAGTCCGGTTGCTGATATTAAAAAGGAAAAATTACATCACTCCGGGACTTTTGAACATATTGCAAGAGTTGGCAATGTGCAACACAAGGACTATAACATTTTAGAGGATGCATTAAGGATGACATCTCCAAGAAATTATTTAATCAATGGAAAAGCTCTCATAAGGAAGTCAGATAGGATATTTTCCTATTTATGCAATGTGCATTGAGGAGTATAGATTTGTACTAATTATTAAGTCTTAGGCATTCCTAAATCAGCTGTTTAATAATCATTGAGACTTCCTATTGATACAAGTACTAGTATATCTGCCAATATTCATCTAATCTCTTGCACTGGTTTTATTTGGAACTTGAATCATAAGAATACATATCAAATTGCAAAGAACCTTGTTCTATGCATACCTGTTCAAGGTACTCTTTTCTTTTTCTTCCCCTTAAAAGGAGAGAGGGAAACAATCATTTTAGGAAACAATCATTTTAAGAAACAAGCATTTGTCCTACTTCTATTATTGGGATGATACCTGATCCATCCTAGTTGAACTAATGGATGTGGGACTAACTCAGAAGGTATTTGTTCTTCATCCATTGGTATCCTTTTTCCACCTAATGTAATGTGTGTTCCATCTAGTGTAATGCCCTGTCTCTCTACTGTTAGATTATTTCAATAGAAACCTTTTTGCCCTTTACTAGAGGTGTATTGAAAAATCATTCTGTTTCTTACACTAATTTAAAAACCTCAATGAAACACTTAATTTTTAGGATCTTAAGATTTACTCCATTTTACAATTTGCCACCAAGTGAAATTGTAAAATGAAGTAAAGATTGAGATTTTATTTTAGAACAAATTAAAAAATAAAGAGTTTAATTTAGAACAATTGTACAAATCTTAGAACATATTGCACCCAACAACACATTTTACGTCATATCTGAGGCAACATTTTCATGACCCATTCTTTGTTTTAATTTAATTTGTTTTCCAGAAAACAGTCCATAGTTCTAACCTTATAAAGTCACTTTTGTGACATACTGTTCACCAGCAACAAAATACCACTTTAAATAATAAATAAAGCATTACGTACAATAGTTTGTATCTTCCCTATGGATATTTCAGAGGCTTTGCGATGATGCTCATTTGCCTCATTAACTTGTGGCTTGGATTTATGAGGAATAATAGTGCTAATATCCTATTCCATGTCTTAACATAATTACAAATTCAGATCAGAATTTAAAATAGGGATATATGCAGAATAGTAGTCTGTTCAAACAAAGGTAACAGAGTTTCTGTGGTGCAGGTATGGAATGAGTTATCAATAACAATAATGAGAAAGCTTTACTGTTAGGAAAGTAAATTTGGTGATGAACTCATAAATTTTCAATATTTTATGATAATTTGAAATACATTCATTAAAATTATGCACAAACAAGATTTTTAAATAAATTTGCACTTTTTTAAAGGTATGGTTTATATGAATATATAAAAACCTAGTATGCATTTATAATTCTTGCTTTCTGAAGTTCAAATTCTTCCTTAGATAACACCTTAAATAATTATGTTTGCAAACATGTCATTGATGAAATGACATGATGAATTAAATGATGAATTGACATGATGAAATGATGAATTAAAGAAAAAGAAATGAAAGAAAAGTCTTTTTCAAGTCATCTTTCTTATGTATTTATAGTAAAATATTTTACTCTGTGGAGATTAATCACAAATACAGCCTAAAATCATTACTGCATTGGCTTCTTAGTCCTAACAGATTGATTCAGAATTATAGATCCAATGTCTTTCTGTCATTCATTCAGCTGGTTTCTTTAAGAAGAACAAAGGTCCATTTTAGACTCTCAGTCTATCAGTTCCTAACTTGATTTCCTAATAATATACAGATCCAGAGCTAGGCTGAATTAAAGAATGGGTTATGCACCTGATTGTGCAAACCTATCTGAAATAGGTTTGAAAGAGTAAATAGGAACCAAGCAATTGAAGACTCAAGCCATCTCCTTTTGGAATTGCTACTGTACAGGATTTGATGGTTTGTTATTTTGGTTTATTGGTGTTTTTTCAAGGAGAACTAACTGCAGGACAATTTTTCAGAGTTTTGTTTAAATAGGAAAACGTATCTTCACTCATTGTTTTGTTAAGAACCTCAGTAGAAGAAAAAACTCTTGTTTTCTCTGTCAGTTTCCAGTCAAGATTACACTACACAGAGAACATGCATTACTATTTCAAGTTTCCATAGGTGAGGGAAGACATTCCCTGGGGACTTTAAAACCCCTCAAGTTTCTGTTGTGACCAAGCTGTCAGAATAACACTGCAAACAAAATTTGTGTCTCAGACTGTTTTCTTGGTAAGTGTAAGTTTTTCACAGAAGGCAGCATATTTATATATTGAAAGAATCTACAACAAAGAATTGGATCTCAGAAGTCTCATAAAAGAAAGCAGTTTCACACATTGTAATCACTGCCCTGTAGAAGAAGGTGCAAAATTCTGTGATTTTTGAAATTATATTCCTCTCAATTAATTTGAAGGCAGTGTAAATTTGAAAATAATGATTGTTGACATGTAAAGCAAAGGAGAAAGTCATCTCTATTTTTCTTACATGGCTCTTTGAGCAGTGAACTACCTTTCTGTTTTGTATTTCTATAAACTTGAATTAAATTAGAAGGTCACTATAAATTCACACTCAAATTGCTTGCAAATTAAAATTCTGTAGGTTAACAAACAAATTTATGTACTCTCTGATAAAAAATTTTCCCCCAGTCAATAGGGTTTCTGATTACGGCACTTGACTTGCTCAAGAAAATGAGATATTATGAAAAGTTCTTTATCTTAGCATTCTTTTCTTCTATTTTCTTTTGTTCACTCTGGTGGTGTGCAACATCAACCACAAGTCATTTCACAAGTTAAATTCACTTATGTAAACTCACATTTACTTCTCTCGATCTGCATTTAGAATTTTCCTTCCTGTTGTTCCTAAAACATTTTGTTAGTATTTGCCAATATAACAGCTTTAGCTTCATCGAGATGATAACGCAAAATTACATTTTGTGCAGTCAAGCACAGAAAAGAGAGGCCACCTTTGTTTGGACATCCCTGGTTCTCACTCTTAGCAAACTACCTGAATTTTATAAATGCTAAGTATTTTATTTGAATCACTGTGTAGTCCAATCAGAAATTAATTTTTCCTCATTATTTTATAATTAGAAAAAATTTTGCTTGCTTCTTTTCAATGCAATAGAACAGGCACCAACAAGATCTGTCAGATGTATAACTAACTAAGATCTTAAAAAACTTAAAAAGGACATAGTAGAATATTTATATAGAAAGAAACAGAAAATGACTGCATAGGCTCCCCACAGAGTTAAAATTTCTTGGTAGGTCTCTTCAGGCTCTTTTAGATACTTTGTCTATTTTTAAAAAGAAAGCCACAAGTTGTGAATATGATATACCTGAGTGCTTGGAGTTTTGAAAGGTTGAAGCACTTAAGTGATTGCTATTTTTATATCATGCTTGTTTTAGCTGTGTAAAGAGAGCAATAAAGACTTTTGTTAGAAAGAAATAATAAAGTACTGGGAATATAGTTGTTAAAGTTAATATTTTATTACAAATGTTAATAAACATTTAATTGTAGTAATGTTTATCTTTAGGGAAGTACATGTCAAATTATTTACTAGTATTCAAGTTATATTTTTGATAGGTAAGAAATACATTTTCAATTTATTTTGCTAATCATTGAATTTGAAATCAAAGGTGTGTTATCAACGCCAGACAAAATATCAACCTTTGTTTACTTTAACAAATATCAGTATCTCGAAGAGATCAGTCTCAAGTGCACTTAAGTCATGGTCTGTGGTTGTTAGGTGATACTGTAAAAAGAATGTTTGTGACAAATTACCTTCTTCTGATCCTGCTGCTTGTCTTTCAAAAATAAAGCTGAGCTTTAATGTGTGAAAACCTGCTTAACTGCCAAGTAATTTTAGGTCCTTTTCATTCTATGAACAAGTGTACAAAATTTTGAGATTTCCTGGAGATGCTGAAAAAAAAAGCCTTGCATCCTATATTTACATAGGGAATGCAATCTTTTTATTCCCCATCTTTAATTTAAACAATTCCTTTTAAATATTTTACAGAACTCATCCCCAAAACTTTGAATCTTCTGTTAAGTATACTAAAGTATTGTTTACCTGATGTTATTTTCCCTCATGCTTTAAGATGTATGCTATTGATGGTTTTGTTGGCAAACTTTTCATTTAAGCAGTGTAGAATATCAGAACTGAATAGAAATGATACAGAATAGAGGTCTGGAAGCCCTAATTAGCACCTATGGGACTCCAGTGAGGTTTATGCTCTCCAAATTTATTTTAGCAGAGGTACAAACAAGAAAAGAACAAAACATTGTTTGAGTTTTCCCTCATCAAGACAGTGGAAACAAGACAAAATTTAAGGAAACATGCCAAGTCAACTTCAAAGAGTATCTGTGTGTACACAATGCGTGCTCTGCAAACATTAATGGATGTAATTTGAACAGTTTTCTTTGTTGATTTTGTGTGTCTCTGCATTTCTTAACAACTTTTCTTCTTTGTTATTCCTCTCTGTACAGAGCCAAACCTTGATCTGGATTTAGAAGCTCTTGTTTAGTTTACTAAAAGGTTCAGTTAAGCTCATTTGAGCAGTGATCTAATTAAAAGACAGCAGGTTTGGTGAGTTATGTGCTGTCAGTCTTCAGTACCTTTTCAAAAGGACAAAATGGGTGGAGGACAAGTTCTTTTTCAATGCATGAAGCTGAGAAAAAAGTCCTAGAATGTATCCTATAGAATTAAAAGAAAGGGATGCATGCCTATATGGATAAGCATATATAGAAAAAGAGGGTGATAGACTCTGAACTGACTTTCACTACCATGCATGCCTGTACTTGAACAGTGCTTTTATGGATTGATTGGGCCAAACACAGCACATGTGAAATCTGTGTTCCAGAAAATATATCTATTGGAGAAATTGCTCAATGTTTTCTAGTGATTAATGAACATTTCCCTATCCCACAGAATCTTCTAGAAACTTTCCTATTAGATTACATTAAAAAAAATATCTTGTAAGTGGTAACTCAGTCACACATAATTTGTGATCCTTCCTGGTTCCAGGTTTGGATGTCTCCATTTAGCATAGGTACCAAGCACTAACAGCAGTATTTCTGGGGCTTTGCAGCAGTGACAAATAATGACAATACAAAAATAGACAGGAAATTTTGATCATATTAGGACATTTATAATCTGTTTGTGCAGCAAAGTTTATGCTTAAAAATATATATTTGTGTTGACTGCTGTTTTATTGATATTTAACATACAACAAATAGGTGCAGCTGTTTGGTAAAGCCCAAAGTATAGTTTGACATTTTTGCTTTATTGACAAAGCTCAGTATGAATATAATTTCAGGAAGCTTCTCTATATTTACCTCCAAGATTTCCAGTATCTGTGTCATTCTCCACACCACAGTTTCCAGTATCACAGTTACAAAATATTTGGATTAAAATTCATTAGTTTTTTGTTTGTGTTTTTTTTCCTTCTGATTTATGCTTCCATTGATCTATTTCTCCATAACAGAATGCATTCTCCATGCTGATGGCATTTGCTGAGTTCAATCATATTTTATCAACTATCATGTGATATCAAATAATTCCTTTCAAATCTTTAACCTGAGATTTAAAGAAAAAACGGTTTACTACTGCAGATTTCTGTTTTTTACCCAACAAATGGATTACACAATTATTTTCTATTTATTTTTCCTCCTTTGCCTTCACAAATAAATTTTTTCCTGGCATTTAATCCATAGGAAACTTTACAAAAATGACTGTGTCAGTTATTTCCATTTCAAACATTAAGGTGAGTAATCATACCTCCAAGTGTTTGTATGACTTCTACTAATATTGCACTTTAAAAACAGCCACTAGCAAAATGTTTTGGAGGAGAAAAATAGGATCCAGTGGAAAAAACTGAATTAGCATTCTGATTCAGAATAACATTCTCTGTAACACTTATATTCTTTCCAGCTAAATAACAAGCAAACAAACAAACAAAAAAATCCATCCAGATCTGCTAAATGATCAGGCTTATTTCTTTATTTTTGTTTGATTGGAAATTAATTTTGTGACTGTCTTAGATTTTGAAATTTCTTCTTATTTATTAAAATTTACTTTGTTTGCAGGATTGCACTGCAGATACTAGACAACTTTAAATTTAGCTATTTGGTTTACTTTAGGCAGTTTTTATTTGGTGGTTATTTTTGAGTTTTGTCTCTTAAACTTTTTTTGAGATACAGTTGAAATTATTCTCTTTGTGCCAAAAAGGACAAAAAAAATTACAGATCTTAGAAGTCGTAAGCTCTCTTGCCTCCATTTGATACTCCAGCCTTTTCTGCTCAGTCAGAGACTAGCTACTTAGAGAACAGACATGGAAGAGTAGTCATTTTTAGCTTCCAGTGAAAGAATTTTTAGCTTTGTGTTTCTTCACATTCTAGAAGTGACATGCAAGTTCGGTGCTCATTAGTTCAAGTTCTGTTACAAGCTCCTATTTATGTGTAAGCTTCGGTTTGAAACAGCCCAACATAGCAAGAGAAAAGAACTGACACTTTTAAATATCTGTGCACTGACAAAATTGTGTAGTGAGGAAACTGAATGAAAAAGCAACAATCTGCGTTGGACAAGTAAATGCAAGTTCAGCTAGCTTTAGCATTCATGTTCTTCAAAATTATTCTTAGAAAAACAAAATACAAAGAATAGAAAACTTTCAAGACACAAATGAAACACTTTATAGCTTGGGCCAATGTGGAGAACAAAAGTTATATTGCTTATTGGCCAAAATCTTGACTCTTGGCTCAGCAAGCATCTTGAACCAGTACAATTCCTACACTCAGATTAGAGGACAGCAGGGACATGTTGGCTCTTGGTCACAAAGGCAGCTCCTGACACTGCGTGCTGGCATGCCAGTGTCTGTCACCCCTCAGTTTTGATTTGAGCCAATCACCACAAAGATATGCCTCTGCTGACAAGCAGTGTATCCTATCCAGAAGGCACTGGCTGCTGGTGCCCTTCAGCCTTCTCTCCCAAAACAACCTGGCAGAGCGTGTGCTTCTTGTCTGAGCTACCCTGTCAGTGTGAATGTCATGCTTTTGGGTAAGAGATTAGGATTTCTCCAAGTTTTCATACTTGGTGAAGGGGTCAGATCAAGGCTAGGAGGTTTTTTGCCTCTGAACATTACTTCATTTAACATAAAGCTCAATTAAAATAAGAGTTTGGCAGTACTAAGATAGCAGAACAGTCTTTTGAATGTTCAAAATGAACTTCAGGAATGTCCTTTTCACTTTAGTATAAGACCCTCCTGCATAGCTTTTTGTCCTGTTAGTCTGTGCAATACAGTATATGCAACTTGTAATATCCTTCAGGTTGTCAATGCCAATACACATAGAACAGAGTAGCCTTCTATACTTTTACCTCATTTAAAGTCATAGTCTTTGCAAATATTCAGTTATAATTATGTCTTAGTAACAAGTAAGCAGATATATATTCTGTCTTTCTGTAGTACTTAAACAATGAAAGTCAATCTGACAATGAGAACATCCTTGAAAGGCTCTAAAGGCCTGTATTTCAAATGTTCCTTAAAGAAGGCAAGACACACAGGTAGGACATGCAGAAGTCCCTTTTGATTCTTTGTGGCAACTACAAGTATTGCACTCAACAGATGTAAATATGAAACTGTTTTTCAATATAAAAAGAGTTCTTGAGAATGGAAAAGCAAATCAGGTTCAAAACTAAATTTTTTGCAAAATACACTTATGTCTTTTGACTACTATACTCTCATCAGGAGCAACGTTCATTCAAAAGAGGAGATATTTCATCTCTGTGATCAAAAGTTCTTCCTTTAAGTAAAGGTCAAAATGAATAATTTTACTTGATTTTGTCTTCTCTTCCCATGTTCAGAAAAACAATAAATTTATCACTCCCCCCAAAAGAGTTAAACCCTTTCCATAAGTTGTTTCAAGTAACTAACATTTTGCATGAAAAATCACAGAATACTATCTTTGACATGAATATTAATTGACAAGCCAGCTGTCTGATTTTCCACTTTGCTTTCCCTCACAACTTTAAATTTCTGTTTTAAACATATGGTTGGATTTTTGAAGTCTTGTCCCTTTTTTTAAGAGCATGAAACTTGGATGTTATCAATGCAGCATGTTTTCTTGATGTTTCATTAATGTGTAAGAATATTTCTTCCTAATTTCATGTGCCCTTTTTGATGTAGGTGTTTTTTTAAATCCCTGTATCAAGAGATAATATTTTGATGCCAATTTAAATTTTAAAAAACAAAGAAAAACCCCAAACCAAAACAAAACCCCAACTCTGATTCTCCTGATTGCTATGGAGAGTGTGTCTGTCCAGCTCAGCAACTAAAAGACCATTTAAAACATTTACTTTTGTCTTTACATAGACTTTAAATAATACGATTTTAGAGCTGAAGTAATGATGTTGAAATGCACATGATTAATGAAGAAATAATGTAAGAATCTAGTGGAGTAACAGTAAATAGCAAATTATATGGGAAGCCAGTTCTACTTAAAATCACAGACTTGAAAGTGGCTTCAGAGGAAGAACCCATGTCCAAACTAGAATGATCTATACTTGTGTCACTGCTTATTGGTGTTTATCTAATTTGTTCTTAAAACATCCAGTGAATGCTTATGAGAATGTATCTGAGGCAGTGTCAAAAAACCTCATTAAAGTCAAGATATGTGGCATCTTTCACGTCTGAAAAAACTCAGTCATACTATGTTATTGTAAAATGAAGGTAGATTATTGTGACCTGATTTATTTTAGATACTCATATTGAATTTAGCTTATATATTTTTTTATTTAAAAACTATTTACAGAAAGAGATCTTACTTCTATTTTTCTAGGCTTAGCAATTTCATTCCCTGGACTATAATTACACAGAATCTTTCTTCCTTTTTTTGCAACTCCCTAACTAATTTTTAAGTTCTCTAGTATTGTGGAAATTACTCATCCTCCACAGACTCTCAAAAATAAACAAAACCAGTAAACAGTTTTTTACTCTGTACTCACAAGTTAATGGTAGGGGGGGTTTTGTGCGTGATTAGTAACCTTAATTAATTTTCACTTCCTGTATACCTGCTTAGGCTTAAATTCAGTCAAGAGCTCAAAATTTATGGGTGCTAGCTGATTCTAATAGCTACTTTTAAATGGCCTCATCTACCTTCATCATTGTGGTGTAGCAGAGAGTACTAAATTCCACTGTGAAAACTTATACTCTTTCCCTCTATTCATGAAAATTGGGATTTTTTCAATGTTAGTCATAAACTGCACAACAAATTTTGAAATATATCTTGAAATGTGAATTGAATTTCATATTCAATGTTGAACTTCTAGTCTTTCCTGAAATATATTTTATGAATCAAAATAAAATTTAAAGAAAGGAGTTAAAGAACACAAAAAAAAGAAAGAAAAAAATCTATTTTAAATCAGAGTGATAGAATATTTAGAGTTGGAAGGGAACCACAAGAATCATTGAAGTTCAACTCCTATACCTACACAGGACAACCCCATCAGTCACATCCTGTACTTGGGAGCATTGTCTAAAGGCTTCTTGAACTTCTTCAGGTTTGGTGTGACCACTTCCCTGAGGAATCTGTGTCAGTGCCCAAACACCCTCTGGGTGATGAAACCTCTTCCAAATGTCCAGCATTAACATCCCCAGACACAACCTCAGGCCATTCCTTTGGGTTCTGTCACTGCTCACCAAAATGAAGAGGCCAGTTTCTGCCCCTTCTCTTCCCCTCATGAGGAAGTTGTAGACTTCAGTGTGCTCTCCCCTCAGCCTCCTCTTCTCCAGACTGAACCTATGACTCCTCCTATGGCTTCCCCTCTAGCCCTTTCACCATCTTCGTAGCCCTCCTTTGTACATTCTCCACTAGCTTTATATCTTTCTCATATTTCAGCATCCAAAACTGACGCAGCACTTCAAATGCGGCTGCACCAGCGGAGTAGAATGGGACAATACCTCCCTCAACTGGCCAACCATGCACCCCAAGGCACTGTCGCCCTCCTGGATGCCAGGACACTGCTGACTCACATTCAGCTTGTCAGTGACCAGGATGCACAGGTCTCTTTCTACGGTGCTGCCCATCAGGTCTTCACACCAATCTCTGTAAGTACATCCAGGTTTGCCCCGTACCACTTTTCGATTGTAGAATCCAGCAGTTACTGATTTCCCAGCCCAATAATTTGTACAGGTCTCTCTGTAGAGCCTTTCTTCCTTCTGGGGAGTCTAGAGCTCCTTCCACCTTACTGTCACTGGCAAACTTAGTGTATTTTTGGGTCCTTCATTCAGCTCATTTATATAGCACAGAAGAGCACTGGCTCTAAAGTGAAAACCTAGAGAACCCATCTCATGATGTGTTTACCCCTTTGTATGCTGGAAACTTTATTCAGAAGGAAAGCCAAAAATATTAAATTAACTGGCTTCCCTTGATCAACTAGATGGGTGATATTGTCATAAGAAATGAAGTTTATTGATCAGGACTTCCCCCATGAATCTGTTCTGGCTGTGACTGATGATACACTGTTTTTCAGTATCCAGAATAATCTTTGTGATTTTATCAGTCACTGAAGTGAAACTAACAGACCTGGAGTTACCAGGATCAACCCTCTTGCACCTCTTTAAAATTAGGACATATGCCAGTTTCCAGTCACTGGAAGCTTGTGAAATTCCCCAGACCACTGAAAAATCATTGACAGAGTTCTTCCAATAACTTTAACCAGGTTTTGAATATTCTGGGATGACTCCCATCAGGTTTCATAAACTTAGACTGGAGCAGAAAATCACACACAGTTTGTGAATTTATCATTCTTGCTGTCACCATCTTCCAGCTGAGGGCTCCAGGGATCCTACTCTCACTAGGATTGGAGACTGAGGTGAAGAAAGCATTAAACATCTCTGCTTTGTCTATGAGCTTATTTGTGAGGTGGCCATCCTCGTCAAGTAACTGAATGGGGCCAATTGCCAATGTTATTTCTGGTCTGACTTTTGTTATTATGACATTTTTAAAAGCCCTTTCTGTTGTCTTCCTCAGTACTGGTCCAGCTTCAAATCTGACTGAGCTTTGGCCACACAAGATTCAAATTTCTTTTTTTTTTTTTTTTT
>VWYI01008100.1:0-23948 GCA_013399455.1 Anthoscopus minutus | reverse complement strand
GAGAAAATTGGAGATACTTTTGTTTCTATAGAGGTAATCAGTCCAAAAAAATATTTTGGATGTCTGCAATCAATTTGGAAATCTCAGACACAAATCTGATATCAGCATTAAAATTTGATGTCTGGCAGTTAGAGCAGGGAAAGAAATCTGCCTTAAATACTAGCTTCTAGTTTCTGCTACAAGCAGACATTTGAAATTGAGAAATTGAGACTTTAAGAAAGCTAATACAAGCACAAAGCTCTCTCTAGCTAGCTTCTGCTCAGTGTTAACATGAAGTTCTAAGCCAAAAGCAAGCACTTAAATGCTGATTATGATCAACATTCTCTTTGCATCTGTTCTTTTCCTGAGGGTGAGTCTATATGTTACCAATAATCATGAAATAAAAAGGAAATGCTTCCAATTTTCAATTATTAAATGATGGCTGAATGTGTATCACTTAGAAAATAATTCAGCTTACTTGACATGGTTTCTCCAACAGGATTCCTATCATCTGTATCTTGCTCTGTTAAACTTGGTTTAGTTTGGGTTTTATTGCTTTGGTTTTGGCTTGGTTTATTTGTGGGTTTGTTTGGGTTTTGGCTTTTTTTTTTCTTTTCAAACATATTTATCTTCATTTCACATGTCTGTGTCTGTATATATTCTGTACTAGTGATTTGGAGGGTAGAATTGTGTTAAAAGCATAGGTGGGTGAAGGAGGCCTTCCTGCTTGGCTGTCTGTCACAAAAAGTTACTATGGAAACCATCAAATTCTGTCTTTCTAAATAATCATATAAGCACATTTAAGAAGAAAAAAAAGGCACAAAACCACCCAAATCTACTAAAAAAATCCCTAACAGAGTTTTGCTACTCAGTTTTCATGTTTGTAAAAAGATTTTGCAACAGAAAATCTTTTCATTTGGTATAAACGAAATTCGATCAACAGTTCACAGTAAACACTGCTAGATAAAGATGGTTAATGGATAAATTACAGTTTCTAACACCAATTGTCTTGTGTTCAGTCTCACATATTTGAGTCAATAGATTGCTTAATTATAGAGGAAGTATGCTTTGAAAGCAAGAGAAGGGTTTACATGGCTTCTCAGGAACTAGGAAGTATTAACCTATGGACAAAGAGGACAGACAAAAACCCCACAAAAACATTTTAAACTTTAAAAAAACTTTTTTTTTGTTTTAATCATATTTTATATCATTATATTTCTAAACTGCTCTTTTTAGACTTCCTTCAAAAAATTAATGTGCTCCTGACCTTTCAAGAAGTATCTTTACAAGGTGTGCATTATACATCTCTTACCTCCATTTTAAAGCATCCACTAGCTATTTACCAGCTATTTTTATATTATGTCCTCTTTCAGAAGATTTCCTTTACTAAAAGCCAAAAGTTTAAATGATTTTTTTTATTCTTTAGTGAGTTGAGAAGACTCATCTGGGACACAAGTTTTATTGAAGTATTGAAAGACTTCAGGCTATTTTGTTCTTCTGCATCTACCCATATTTTAAGTTCACTGATTCTGCTGGTGGGGACTATCCCTGAACTAGACATGCTCTTCCGATGCTTTAGTGTAAACTCTGTTATCCTTCTGTTATTTTCCTCTGCTGACAGATTAGACTAAGACATCATCTCAGTTCTGAGGTTAAAGTGTAGATTAACTTTCACATAGGTGTTCTTTGCTAAAAAATTATTTGAGGAATAAAAATCCTTTCAAGCAAAGTTGTGCTAAAGAATTTTGGACTGATATTTCTTAATTTTCACAACACAATTTGCTGATTTGATTTGTTAAGGGATCAAAGTGAAATAGCAAGATTCACTCCTTTGTTACCTCAGTTGATGATGGTTGAGCAATTCAATGGGAAATTAAAAGCTGTGCATGCACATGAAGCAGAACAATTCACTTCTCCCCATTAGGCAGGCAGGTGCTCAGCCACCTCCAGGAGAGCAGGGCCCTACATGTAACAGTAATTTGGGAACACAAATGCCATCACTCCAAATGTCCTCCTCTCCTCCTTTCCCTCTCTTTATTATACATGCTCCATCAGAGCATGATGCCATACAGTCTGAAACACCCATTTGGTTAGTTTGGGTCACCTGCAATCTCCCAAGCACTCCCAGTTCCCACACCAGAGTGGCAGTGTGAAAAGCAGGAAAGGCCTTGGCTCTGTGTAAACCCTGCTCAGCAGTAACAAAAACATCTCTGTATTATCAGCCCTGTGTTCAGCACAAATTCAAGACACAGCCTCATACCAGACACTGTGAAGAAATTTACTTCAGCCAAACCTACCTATCTACACTGTTTAGTTCAAGATGTAGTTTTAATGGTTGTCGTATGTTGATACTGGCTGGTAGCCAGACACCGAGATACCTGCTATGTCACTCCTCAACAAGACAGGGAAAATTTAATACTGAAAAACTCAGGTCAAGGTGAAAACAGGGAGATCACTTAGGAGTTGCCATGGCCTAAAAAATCTCAGATTTATGATTATTCATTTAACTTATTGTCAATTAAAAATAAAGTTGAATGGTGAAAATCAAACATGAATTAAAATGCTTTTCCCTATATTCCCCACTCCTCTTTCCAAGCTCAACTTCACTCCATCTCTGGCTTCTCTCCCCTTCTTGAGCCTGAGCAAGCCAGAGCAGAGAGATGGAGGATGAGGGGCTGCGGGTCAGTCCACAGCAGCTCCTCTCTGCCGCTCCTTCCTCCTCACATTTTTCCCAGGAGTTTCCCTAGGGCCTTCCCAGGAGCCGCAGGGAATCACCCTCTCTGTCAGGGTCTCTCCCAGGCCGCAGGGCCATCCCTGCCGGGTCTCTGCTCGCCCCCGTCCCTGCTCCTGCTGTCCCCTCGGGGCTCGCAGGGCTGTTTCGGGCTCGGTTCCCCTGGCTCAGCCCTGGCTGCCGGGCAGCGTTTTACCCTCCCTTGCCCAGGCTTTCCCCGGGGCTCTCGCCCGCCCGCCCGTGGCTGAGGGGCTCAGCCGTGCCCTGCGCTGGGGCCGCTGCAGCCGCTGGCAGCGCCTGGGGCCGGGCGGGGCAGCCCCGGCACAGCCACAGCGCCAGCACTTTGAGTAACTAACAGACAGTATTTAAAAAATTAAATTCCGTAAGAAAACAGATGCACTGTAATGTTTTATTTTGTGCTGTCTGTATCATACGGAGAGCTGGAGAAAGAAAACAAGCCTTCATGCAATTTGTTCTGAGTGCTATAATGCCTTTTTTGTGACTGTAGACATGCCTGGACCGAGTAGTGCTAGAGTCAAAATGGCAATTCTTTCATAAAACATTTTACCTTTTCTTTATTTGGTACTGTTTTCAAGTAGATAAAACATAACTGCTGTTGACCCAGAGAATTTAGATGTTGAAGTAGTGAGATTATGTGTAGTAGAAAATATTCAAATACAATTAATCATTTCAATGATCTTTTGGTTCAAGAATCCAGACACAAATCACCAAGGCTCACTCCAAATTATATCTGATCCTTGCAAGTCCTGAGAATCACAGAAAAGTTTGGGTTCGAAGGCTTCAGAGGAGATCTGTGACAGCTGTCCTGGGCAAAGCAGAGAAACCTAGAGCAGGTTGCTTTTGTTGGGTCTTTTAATATCTCCAAAGACAGGCTCTGGGCAGCTTCTTGTGACAGTCATCCTCCCAATGAAGCTGAGGATGCTGTTGGCCCTCTTTTATGTATTTCTAGCAAATGGTCTGTGGTGATACCAAGTCCTTTCAAGAGCTGCTTTCTAGACACAGGGTTATTTATCCGTGGTAGAGAACTTTGTTGAATTTGGTAAGGCTACCTTCTGCTCATTTCTTCAGCCTGACCATGTCCTTATGAATAGCAGCAAAACCATGTGGCATTATCAATCACTCGTCTCAGTTTTGTGTTCTCTGCAGATTTTGAGTACTCACTATCCCAGCATCCTGGTTGCTAATGAAGATTTGGTATCTGTATTTGCCCCAGTGTTAACCCGTGAAGTACATCACTAGTGACCAACCTCCAGCTGGACTTTGTGCCACTGCTCACAGCCGTTTCAGTTTGTCAGTTGAGCCAGATTTCATTCCGCCTCATTGTCCAGTTATCTAGTCTGTTCTTTATCAGGTTGTTAATGAGGATGTTATGGTTTTATTATACTATTCTAAAGTTATAAATCTAGTACCTTCAATTCCCTTTCCTGCAAAACCAAAATTAATTCAACTGGTCATTACATCAGTTAAAGTTATTGTGCTGGTCTTCTATAAAGAGAAGCCCCTTATTGCAAAGCTTAAGGCACTGTAGCAGTGCATAAAAAACCATAACCAAAGCAGAATAAATGTACAATTAAAAAAAAATCTACTTCATTAAAATGTCAACAGTTTAGTCACATTTATATATATATAGACTATAAGTAGCATGCAATATGTAATATATATTTCACTTTATAAATATATGCAGTTTTTATATACTATATATATTTCATAAATATATATATATATTTAAAAAACCCTCCAGTGTAAATGTCAATGTGAAAACTGGTGAAAAGGAAATAAAAAGTCACAAACAAAATCACTGGCTTGGGCCTGTCACCCATATAATGTATTCAATCAATTACAGGATTGCTTTCTATTTCTGTTCTTTTTTTTCACCTGCACTGCCACTGAGTAACTCAAAATTACCTGAGTAAATCTGACAGTGTGATATATAGTCCACAGCAGAGCATCCACACCAGGATGAGCCATACTATGGGTACAATCCAAAACCAAGTGCAATCAGCAGAGGGATCCCTGAAACTTTTGAATTGGACTCTTTTGAAGTATTTGGTCTGTAATTGTGATGTCATGTTTTGGCGACAGAGGAGAAATTAGTTTTTCCTTTGAATATTTTCTGCTTTCAATGTAGGTGGCACCACAGAGTATTTTTCATGTGGGGTAGGGATTAAATTCAGAAGTTTTATTTTTACAGTATACACAATTTTCCATAGAGCTACAATATCTTTACAGTAGAAGAAAATTGCACAACTACTTAGAGCTATCTGAAACTCAACACTTTCTATCCAGACAATAGCACCAAACATTTTATCTCCTTAAATATGCAACCATGAGATTTTCTTAGATTTTAAGTTCTTGGTTATGGTAAATAAATAAATAAATATAAACACTGAATCCAAACAAGGATCTATGAATTTCCCATGGTTTTCTTATACACACATATATATAATTTCTTAAACTGAAAATCAGTACTTTAGGGAAATTGTTAGATAAATCTAGCTCATATTTGAGATTAGTTTTACTGCTGGGTTTGTTCTGCAATTGGCTGTAGAACACTACTGTATTGGCATTTCTAATTTTCCAAGATTAAGAAACTTTACAGGCCTTACTGGTAGTACACTATAACAAACTGAGAATGTTCACTAGTGCAAGATAAAAAATTATGCTCACCAAGTGCTAACCTAGGAAATCTAATACTTGTAAAACTCATGTCATGGAAAAAAACAATTTACTTCTAATAATATTTGATAAAACAAATTGCTATTTCCTTCTGATTCTTTGAGATAGTTTCTGATTTCTTTTTAAGGGTATGGAATGTAAATATTTTAATATCAGGTTTCTTGGAAGATCTCTTACCTTTATTTTCCCCAAAATCTCTACTTTGTTTCTGCCAAATAGATGTCACCACTAACATTTCAAAAAACATTTTTAGTGTCACTGCTGTGCATCTTGATCCAATTAATTTTTCCATTAACTGCAATAATAATGGATTAATTGTTGTATTTTATGCTTTTTATGGTCCAAACCCAACTTGTTTTCTGTGCATGTTTTGGCAGGAGTAGAGACATTAGATGTGGCATTTGCCAAGGAGTTAATAAGATTTGAACTCAATTTTAATGTGGTTCTAATAAGTCGATGCCTTGATACTTATAGGAGTGTCTTGTACAATGAAAATGTTTACTAATTTACTTTGAAGCCTCATTAGATTTCCTGATTCTGATGTGGAGGAATTTGTTCAGGTGTTAATTTCATTTTGGGTCATGTCTTTTTTAGTTGCATAATCAAACTACATTTAAGAGATGAACTTCCTGAATTAACAAAAAAAATCCCCAAATTAGATAGAAATCAACACAAGTAGCAAGACTACTAAGAATTTTTTGTGCACATAAACATGGTTCAGTATTTTCAATAGTATTTCAAATTAAAATGTGTGAAAATAAAAAAAAGAAAAAGAGCTGAATGTTAAAAAGAAAAAAAATCATGAAAATAATGAATTTATAAAATATTTGGTTCATTTCTGAACAGAAAAAAAAAGTTTTACCTCAATGGTTACTTTAAAATAAACTATAGAGAAGTTAATTTAAAGCTTTAAAGGAGACTATAATACTAAAAAGATACATGTCTCCTTCCTAAAGCCAGATTCACTGAGGTGTTTAATCCCTTGCATCATTTGCAGCTCATGATTAGTTCTGCTGAATTTTAATGATTGCAGAATTATATGACTGAAGTTTAAACACAGAATTATGTGTATTTTTGGTGACTATAAATCCATCTTTCTGGGGTTTATTTTAAAATAATAGCCAAGTAAGACTTTAGAACTAAAGAGTTTAATCTTACTCTTCTTTTATACCAAATTACAAAGTTTTTAATAAAGTTTTTGCCTAGAATTTCAGCCGGGAAATTTAGGACACCCTAAAATATATTTTATTTTCTCATAAACTACCAAATCCATCTGTGTTGCTGGCACTGTGATATAACATTTTGTTCTATAATATAAAGTTAATAACTAAATGGGGTGTACATACACTCAAAATAATTTGTAGGGTTAGTAAGGAACTACTTTTCATATATGGAAGTGTACTTCAAATGAATTTTCTTTAACCATTCTAAATAAGTAACTAAAAGAAACATGACAGTTAGGAAATCTTTTTCCACAAAACAGTCCATGGTAAGAGGAAAAATATATAATCTTTCACCATATTTTCTTTATCTATTGTTTTTTTGCAAATCTCTTGATATAGGGTTTACAATATAATCTTTCTTATTTTTAAACAGGTAGCTGTAAAGTGAATGGGGAAATTCCTTACAAAGTTTCTGTATAATTAAGAGTACGATTTAGAAATTAAATTAATCCTTCTTTTTTTTAAGTAGAAACCCTGATTCTTCATGCTCTATTTTAATGAAGATTTTTCCATTACTACCTGGCTTGCATTTTTGTTATTTATGTTCAATCACTTTATCTCACAACAGAGATTTCTTATCTTCTTGTTGCACTTACACAAACTAATAACATAGCCTTTAGATTGATTTTTTTTTCTCTGCTGATTTTTTATAAAGGAAAGGGCTTTACAGGTATGGTTTAGACAGATATAGCTGAAACTTTTTGAGGCTTGGCTGTTTGTATTTTCTAGGCAAAGCCACTAAGGTTGCACAAGCAAAACACAAAGATAAGAAACTTCCTTAAAAATTTACCACACCAAAAATGCCACAGTGCCTTTATTTTTAAATTGCATGTAATGATAAAAAGTGGGACAAATCAAGAGTCCTGCTCCCATTATAGTTTATAAATTTCACATCAAACAACCAAAATATAGAAGCCATGGGGAAAGTAGTTCTGTGATTCTCACTTTCTTAGTAGAAAATAAACTTGAAAATAGGAAATATGGCTTTGAACCTTCTCAGGCTGCAAACAGGCTAGATCTCGTATTTCGAGCTTCCTCAGGGTGTTCAAAACCTCTGAACTATTATTTAGAATGTAGATGCTATGAATATTGACAAAATGGTTCTTTGAGCAGTCATATTTTGAAACAGATTAAAAAAAACTAGTTCAAGATATGTTCTATTACTTGAAACCATAAAGTGAAAAAATTGTGTCTGCGCAATCCTGATTTAGTCATCTAAGTCTAAGGGAATTTTTTGTTTATTATCTAGCTAGTTTTTTCAGTGATTTTGAGACTGTTTTGCAAGGGGTTCCGATTCTTTACACACACTGTACAGTAAACTCATGAATGTAGCTTTAGGTTTTCCATTATTTTTCATAGACTGAGTAGGTAGTGAGACACCTACAAGTGCCAAACTCTCTTTATAGCCCTGATTGTTGAGAATCCAGTTTTTTAAAGTCTTGCATGGAAATATTATTCTATTAGATAAAAGACTTGTGTCATTTAATGAGATGCTGTTGCTTCATTGCCACACCCTCAGTCCACCACATCCCAGCATCATACATCATTTATTGTAAAATCTCCTTGAGGTTAAAATTTAGAACCACACTAGTCCCTAGTACTCTTTCTTTCAATGAAATAATATTCGTCATCCTTGAAAATAATATACAAACACAAAATTCCTTGAATGGCATATTATGAAAGCATCTCAGGCAGCCCATTGTTGAAAAATGTCCTGTAAGCAGTTTCTCTTTGCTTGGTGAGGGGCTAGATAGAGCACTGCCAAGAGATGCCATGAAGGACTCCACAGAATTCATAAGTATTCAGATCCCCTTTAAAGGTGATGACAATGCCAAACATGAACACAAAGACCAGGCTAATATTTTTGTTTGTTTATCCCAAATAGGGGAATTTTTAATGACAGAGTCACTGTGACGCTTGGTGCTTGGATTAAGGAAATGCTGATGACTAAGAGTCTAAATAATCAAAGTGCTTTCTGTTCCATCTGCTGATGTTACTTTTCTGTTGTTAGAAGATTGGTCCATCCTTTTTGCTGTACATCTATACTTTAAGTTTCAAACTTATGTTGGAAAACATTCCTTTTTCAAAAATTACATTTGTTGGAAGTGGGAGTAGAATCACAAACCAAAAATACCTATTATTCATTTTATTTAGTACACACATTTTCTTCAAAAGATATTGAATTCATTGTAGAAGGAAAAAATACATTGCTCCAGGTAAGGTACCCTACACAGATATTACAACATAGCTGATGGGAGACAAACCCAGACAAGTTCAAATTCTGCAAGCGGCAAGATTAGAAGAGTGTGTAGTGTGGACTAGCAAGTTAAACAGCTCTGAATGAGTTTTCTGTTATGTGCATAGTGCTACAAAGCATTTTAGCTAACTACCTGAATGAAAACCTGTTTTCATCTATACAACTCTGTTGCCACAGCGAGGGAACAGTCCAATTTATTCTGTAGGGATGTTTCCATTTTGAGAACTATGAAGCTGTCAAAATGAAAACATCTTCACAGAATAAATCAGCTTTAATGTTGATGTGCTAATTAACTGCCTACTAATAACTTCTGTGACTTCTAACTCATGCTTCCTAATAGGCATTATTCCAGTACTATAGAAATCTAGATCAACATTATAAAATGAAATAAAATTTTTAAAAATACACTAATCAGACTCTCGTTTTAGTCTGATTTTTGGGGCTAATGCTACTTAATTGGCTCATTCTCCAGGGATCTTATTATAAGCAGTGGTCTTAGAAGCTGAAAAACTTTTGAAAAGAACAGATTTAGGAAACATTGCAGACCTTGGATAAATTTGAGACCTTAATGGTGTAAACTGTTCTGCACAGGCAGTTTATACCTTCCAGAATAGTTGTAATGAATCATCAAGGGTTTATAACATATAGATAGATTATTTTATAGAGTTAATATCTGCAGACAAATCTTATAATTCCTCATAACTCCAGTCATGCCAATTTTGAAAGATGTGCTATTCCAAACAGAAACATTCCATGTAACCTCTGAGTCCAACTAGAAACATAAACCAGATGTAATACTGTTAGTAGTAAGTGACCATTCTTTTAAAGTACTGTATCAGAGAAAATTTCATAGGAATTGATTGCCAAAAGATGTAGGAAATAAAGTACAAGCCAAGAGCATTTATCAATTTAAAAGAAAAATGTAATATGCAATGTAATATGTAGTATGTAACTTCATTATTCTAAGCATATAGTCTGAATTGATTTCTGAACATTTTAGTGCAAGTAGAATTTCAGTAGATGTTGAATTTTAAACTACTTAATATAGAAATACACATTAATTACATACATATTCAGTGCCTAGTGGAATGTGGCCATCTGTAAAAGTGTCTCAACCAAAGACAGTAGATTTTCTCCATGATTTTTTGGGCTTGAGAGGCTATAGGCATGAATAAAATAAAAAGGATAAAAAATAACAAGAGGTACTGGAATTGAAAACAAAAAAATTCTAGTGATATTAAAATGCCAACAAAAAGTTTTAAAATTGATGCTACTATTATTTTAAGCAGTTTTAATTATGGTCACTTATTGGAGTATTTCACTTTCTTTATAACAGTTAAATATGATTTGATTCTCAGGCTGAGATTTTTAAAAGAACCTCTGACAGGAGTCTAATTCCCATTCAATTCACTCAAGTTTGATGGATTAATTTTAAGTAGTGTAGATTACCCAGGTAATCCATGGCCTGTGCAATACAAGGTAAAATAACCTCCTGATGTTTCCTGACATTCCAATCCAGCAGTCCTTGCTGGGCATTATGGGTATAAAACACCATTTTCTCAAATCTCACTTCTGTCTTTTTCATGCACAATTTCTCTGACAGACACATCATACTATGAAATAAACACTCTTAAACCATAATTTAAGCTTTTTTTTTTTCTTTCTTTCTTCAAAAGCAGCACAGACAGAGGAGCAACAACAAGATGTACAAAAAATGAATTTTAATCCTGTTTTTGTGCCTTCTTCAACTTGTGTTTTTGTTGGTATAATGGACTTCTGAGCCTCTGTTGGAATCCGATTGCATTATTAAGTGGTTTTTGAGAAACAGAAATGACAAAAAGAATTAGGTACTTCTTTGCTCATAAACATTCCTCATAACCGATTTCTGAAAACCACTGCACACAAAACCTGGCAGGTGTATTCTTGTATTTTTATAGGGAATAATGAAGATTTGTTTCACTTGCATGAAAGAGATTGTTAGCTAGGCTCTTGAGAGGGGGTACAAGTTTAAACTAAACTTTTGTACAAAATGGGAAGCAGAATAAAAAATTGTTCTCAGGTTTATTTGAGATTTACTTTCTTTCTCCTGTATGACAGTTATTCACTCTACTAAACAGTCTACATTTCCCCATTTTATGTTGTGAGCTTTTCTTAAGGGGCTTAGGAGGTTTCTTTGTGTTTGTTTTTTCTCTTCTTTTTGTTTTTTTCTGTTTTTATTTTTTTAATCTTCTTTAACTCCTATACTACTCAATGTATTTACCACTGTTATTTTTTAATTATTCCTACTACTCTTAATGGATGACTTTTTCTCCTATTCCTGCAGTTCTCTGCATTTATATAGATTGTCTAGTATTTGAAATCTTATCACAATTTTCTCTTGAACAATTTTACTCTTTTTCATTTTGAATATTTCTAGTCTTTTAAAATGTTTCTCCATTGTTTCCTTCTTGACATATTTTTAATAACATTCAAGATGTTATTAAAATGTATTTGTTGCATCTGTTTTGTCGGGGCAGATTTTAACCTTTCTACTAATTGATGTCTCTAAGTATTCAGAAAAGTAAGATAATTAAGAAGACTCAGATATGATGGAAGGAAGAAGGAAATTCACTTACTGTAAAATTTATTTTCTGTAAGGATTAATCATCTTCCTTTATCAAATTATATAGGAATATACTTGCAGTGACTAATTTTTAATTGTGAATTGAATTTTTTTATTTCCCCTCACCGTCCTATTTTTTAATATATGAAAGTGATAGTATTTTTGTCAATGGATTTCCCTATGACAGTTATTACTTTCTAAAATTTTTGGAACAGCTTGCCCCTTAGAAATTATTTTGACAAGCTATTCTTTAAAATTAGTTCTAGACTCCTACTATGTCCACACGTTGTATGTTTTTTTGTTTTTTTGACCTGAGAATTTTGAAGACGGAATCTTTTTGGACATGGCAAGATCTAAGGAACACTTTCTGTTTCATTACAGGTCTTACAACAAAAGGAAGGCTTCCTAAACTATGAGAGATTTCTATTCTAATGACAGGATGTCATTAAAGCTTACAAAGCTGACAATTATTAATTCATTAAGCCCTCTCTTTTCTTAAATTTTAGCCTGAGAAGGTCTTACCTTTCAACTTGCTGGGTTTGTGGAATTAAAAATCTGAGCTCCACCCTCTCTTCTATAAAAACTTTATAAAGAATCTCATCAGCTACAGGCAAACAATAGGCTTGTCCAGGAACTGAGGTTCAGGGCATTATAGCTGTTCTACACAGTATATTATTCTTTACACAATATACTCAGATTTTTACAAGGAAAATAATGATTTATCAAACAATAAGGGTCAAGGGTCTATAGTTTGATCCTTCGGCTTAGCTTTGTAAGTGCAAGATGTCTACTAATTAACTTAGTTATGACTTAGGTGCAAATTACTTCCAGAATTTAATTGGAAATTAATTTTCCAAGATAGCCATTTTTGAAAATCTGGGGAGGTGATTATATTTTGGCTTCTAAATACCTTTCTAAGGGCAGTTCAAATACAGGTTTAGAAGTTATGCTCAAATTTATTCATGTCTTTGGTGAATAATGTTTATTTAATACTTTGATGAATATTGATTTTAGAATGTACTAAACTGCTTGGTTGAACGGGGGTCAACTTGAAGCATTTTAGCTATATGCTAAATTGAGTGGGCTTATGTATTTAGCTTCTGCACTTAAAAAGGTGAAAAATTGCAGCCTCGGTCTACATGTAGGTGCAGGGAAATTTCATTTGTATTACTAATGATGTCAGTAAATAAATTTTAAGAACCCTGTAATTCTATACAAAGAGTTTTTCACCCTGATTTCCCCATGAACACACTTCAGAACAAGGTATCCAAACTCACAGTAAGACTATTTAGGAGAAACACTGGAAAATATTGGGTTGGAAGTAAAACATTCTCATCTCAGTGAAACTTCCGTTTCTCAGTCTATGAAACATGTGAATTAAATCGCATTCAAGTGGTCTACATGCATTGCTATATGAGTTTGACTGCAAGTGTTGACTGTTTATCATTCTTGGTTGTTTTGGGAGGGGGGGGTCATTTTAGTCCAGCGATTTCTTTCCTTGTCTTAGCCCATGATATACCATTTTTGTATACTTATTGAATAACATTTTTGAAATTATTAGCTACTTTTAAGTTTTTTGAATTTACCTTTGCTATGAATGATGTCTTCATTATTCAGCATTAACATTCTGAGTAGCTGAAAGTTGGCAATATTGCATGTCGCTCGTGTCCCAGAATCATAATTACGGTGTAATGTACAAAGCTTGCCACTTAGAAGGTCAGGCAAAAAAGATACTTTTGTCTATAATACAAAAACTTAATCACGATTGTATTTAAAAGAAAAATAATTCAAAAGTTTTTTGGTTTTAGTGGCTTTTCTGAATAGATATTAGTCATACTGTTATTTAAGGTAACTAATTATTTTCTTGAATAGATGGTATCTGTACTTTTTTCATTGATAATTAAGAACAGATAATAAACACATCATTTGGTATCTTTTCAGTGCTAGATATACACGCAACTGAGGTTTTTAACGAACAATGGAATAAACAAAAAGAGTTCAAATGTCCCAAACAAGGCATAATAGTAGTAATAATGTTGTTGTAGTTTTCTTTCCAAAGATTTCCAAACCACTGTGTGAACTTTGCCTATAACATTGCCACTAAGAAACCTTCTAACATTTGTAACTACCAGGAACTCTAACCTGAAGTCATAACTAGTAAGTTTATCTTTGAGAATGAACTGGTGAGTTTGTCTTATGGTGAAGCATATTTAAAGTGCTATACAAAGTGAGCCTACACTCACATTATAAATAAACTGTGAAATCAGTCCATGTGTTTTACAGAAACCCATGTTGGCGCTTCATAAGATTTCTATATATTCCTAGTAACCTCCACACTTCTGCTCTGCTGCTGGCCTTCTCACTTCTTCAGGGTTTCTAGAACTTGCAAATGTTCATGTTACTTCCCTCCTTCCCAAAGCCCGGAGATAATGCAGTCATGTAGAAACAGCTATCTTAAAATTTCTGTCTGAACTGAGGACACAGAGAGCTTTTCCCAATGACCAGGCTCAGGTATGTTTCCTAGCCATATCATGGACTTGGGGTAAGGCAGAGGAAAACACCAGAATCTCCCTACTTCTTGTTTTCTATGGCTTCCTTAAGGAGTAAGGAAGGTGTGCATGTCAGCAGGTGGTATCATTTCCATCCAATTGGAGTCTTCTGCATCACTGGGACTGGGAAAACAAATTCAATCTCTGATTTTCAGTAAGCAGAATGACTGAAAAATTATCACTTTCTGAAATTCTGATCCCAAAACATTATCCTCTGGTATATAACTTCAGAACCCATTAGTGGTATATCTATGTGATTTATTTGAAGAACACAACAGATACTTAATTACTTGATATACTTCTTATATCAACGTTGAATTAAAACCTTTGTTTTCACTTCCTTTCCTAATGTATTGGTTTTGCACAGTCTGGTTTTTGGTAGTGGAGGGGCCACAAAGCTGTTCCTGTGAGAAGCTGCTGGAAGCTTCCACCATGTCCAACAATTGCATCTGTGATGATATATTTAAGAAGAATACAAAAACAGAGGGCACACAGTTTTTCTCTAGTTAGAGAAGGGGAAGAGGTGAGAACATGTGAGTGAAACAACATGGAGACACCAAGGTCAGTGGAAAAAGCAGGCACAGGAGCTGCTCCAGGCACCAGAGCTGAGATTCCTCTGCAGGCTGTGGTGAGACCATGGTGCAGCAGCTGTGCCCCTGCAGCCCATGGGGATCCAGAGGGATGCAGAGATACACCCACAGCCCGTGGGGAAGGTGCTCTTGCCAGAGTGGGTGATACCTGGAGCAGGCTGTGATCCAGTGGGAGACCTGGTGGAGAGAGGGGTCCCTGCTTCCAGGCTGGAACAGCCTGTCCTTGCAGGACTGCACCCTGTGGAAAGAGAGACCCATTCCACAGTAGTTTTGGGAGGACTGTGTGCCCGTGGGAGGGGCTCACATTGCAGCAGGTGTGGTTTGACTTCTGCTTATGAGATGGACCCACACTGGGGAAGTTCACAGAGAACTGTCTCCTTTGGGAGGGATCCCATTGCCTCACAGGGAAGGACACCTCCTCCCTGGGCAGTGGAAGAAAATCTCAGTAATGAACTAACCCAAAGAACCCCACTCCCTTGTCTCCCTGCACAGTCGGTGGGAAGGAGGGAGGGGCTGGGGAGGAAAAGGTGTTTTAAGGGCTTATTTTACTTCTCATTTTCCTCCACTGATTCTGTTAGTAATAACTTCCCTTTGCAGCCATCAGTTGAGTCTATTTTTCCCTTAAAGAGTTTTCTCACGATCCTTATCTCAACTCATGGACCCTTTTTTTTCTCTCCTCTACCCTGCTGTGGCAGGGGAGGGTGAGCAAGTGACTCTCATGGGTGCCTCGTGGCCAGTGTCAAACCATGACAGTCTTTTGAGGCAGGGGTATTTCTAAGTGAAGGATTTCAGTTTTGTGATGATTAACTCACTCTTGAGTTTCTATTAATTTCCATGAAAATATGCTGTTTACATAAAACCACTTGAGGAGTCACAAATTCTGACATTTCAGATATGGGCTTAACTTCATTTCAAAATTATTTTGCCCTGATCAGGACGGTCTTGCATCCTATCTCAATGATGTACACCTCTCCTCCCTTCCTCTGTTGATCATGAGTATTGCTGCTGACTGCTGACTTCTTTTGGGTACAATGGTCTACAGCATCTGTCTTAAGAAAAAAGGATCAGGCCCTTCAGCAGGAGGAGTTCCTTGCTGGTGGTGCCAGTGTGCTGTTATTCTTATAATTTTTGTATCAAGGGCTATTTTCTGTTCATTAGTTTACAGCTAAGTTTGAGAGCTCCACTGCAGCCTTTAGCTGCCGTCTTTGACAAAACCTACTACTGTTTAAGTTTCTTAAGTCTTAACTATGTGTGATATCCACAGAGTAAAGCTGAAAAAGTTTAGGCAATAATGCCTAAACCTTTAGGTGATTGTTATTCCAGCTAACACCAGGTAATGACAGAACAAATACAGATAAGTCCCAATATATTGCATAAAATAATGCCTGTGGAATTATAGTAGCAATAGTTGTGGTAGTAGTAGTAGTAAGAGCAAAATTCTTATTTATTTCAGATACAGAGTTGATGTTGAAATTACACCTTAAATCTAAGATAATATTAGATATACCCTGATAGGAAAGTAAAATTTATTCTGAAATGCACACATTTGCAGAATGTAGCAGATAATAATTAATTAGGAAAAATAGTTCATCCTCTCACAGCTAACTGCTTACTTTAAATGCAAATAATGAATTTTAAAATAGCAATTTTAAAAGCACAACATAATAAATAATAAAAACACAAAATAAAAAATTTGATAACCTAGTGGACACACTAAGTAGAACAAATAAACTGTTTAATAAAAAGTGTTTTGAAGGCACTGTAGAAGTTACTTGAATCGAGAGAAATTTTTTTATTCTTTGTCTGTAATTGTTAGCAAAGTTATTTATTTTTATTTTAATCAAGAAAATTCCTTGCACTCTTTTACTCTATATAAGCTTATGTTGGCCTCTGCAGCTAGTCTTAGAGAAACACAGATTCTGCTCAGAGAAATTTTTGCAGGACTTATGACTTATCTTTAAGCAAGGAGCCAATAGCTGATTTTTTATGATCAAAGGGTTTTGTGCACAAGTACCTAACACTACTGTGCCAGAAAACTTTTCATCTCATACACAAGTAACTTTTGAGATTATCAGCATCCATGAGCTTCATTGTGAGCCTGGTGCTGAAACAGATAGAATTGCATGTTCCTACATTTTATAATTCCCTCCAGCAATTGTGGTGAAGAAAATGGTCTGAGTTAGGTGAGCATTAGGAGAATGAAATAAAAGTGTTGAGGACTGAAATTACTAAGCCTTGTAGTTGTCACTGTCTTTGTTTATTAGAGTCCATAGCCATATTATTTATTATTTGTTTGTATGAAGGATTTATGCACTGGTCACACTTATATTGGTAGACAACAAAAACAAATGTCCACAGAGTTTAATTTTTTACTTGATGGCTTTTTAAGATCTGGCTAATGTTCAGACTGATAGCTAAAGCTGTTGGTCATTATCTATTTATCTAGCTAGAGAAACACATGCACTAAGTATTTTGGCAAATATCCAGATGAGATAAACCAAAAGTCTAATACTCTGCAAGAAAGTTTAATATCTAAAAAATGCCTTATTTGGATAAAGCAACCCTTTCAATTTCTAGTAAATGGGATTGAATAAGGATTGGATATGTGGTAAGGGGGTCATGAGAAAAATTTAGCACAAACATTTCATTTGCAGTCACTTCTAAAAGATCTTCTGTCATGACTGTTTTCAACTTCTCTGCATTAATAAAATCTACTCATTTAGAATCTATCTCTCCTGAATATGATCTCTACAGACAAAGATTTATGGCATTTAATATATTTTGAAGCTATCCCATAAAAAGCAATCCATCTTTCTATAAACATGTTTAGGTAAAAATTAATGCTAGAGAAATAATTTCCCACACTTGCAAGAAAAAGTCATCTCTGCCCCATTTTACAAATGCAATTTATTTCTACGGACCAGAACAAACAACCTCAGGGGATTCTCCCAAATCTATTTCTAATAAAATTATTAGTAAAAAGAGAAAAATAATTCAGACAGTAACCAAGGAACAACTTTGATACATATTTGTATTGATGAAAATGCAACCTTTGCTTATGTAGGACCTTTAAAATCTACTAAATATTTTTTAAAAGTATGAGGATATTTATGAGGCATAAGCTTCTCATCAGCTTGTCACTTGTGTTTCTCTGATCCAGAAATACAAATAAGCTTTGTAGGCTTTAAATACTTTTTAGAGAGGAAGAATGGGTTATCTGATAAAGTGCAAACCTGTCAATATCTCTGCCTATTTCCGTGACATATAATGGGATCTCCTCTCTGTTGAGCAACCATTTGTATCCTCAGTTTGAGCAGAATCCACATTCCAGAAACTCATTCAAGCAGCAGTGACCTCTTCTACCATCATATTCAATACTTGAGCATGTAGCTCATGCTTTAACTTGCATTAACTTGGGTGTTAATCTCTGTAATTTGTGATCTTTGACACTAGAAGCTAAATTCGTCCCTGTTTTCCTTGGAAATTAGCCACCCTTCCATAAACTAGGAAGCCGTCCCAACTGCTGGGCAGCAGGAGGCAATAAATGCCTGCAGAACCAGAGCAGGTCTGTGCTGCCACACTGGATGACCTCAGCCTAGGGTGTCTCAGCAGAGCTTTCCCTAGGGCTCCTCTTTAAGCTCAGCAGAGGTTTTGACTAAGCAATGGTGCAATACCACTTTTGCTGTTCTTTCCACTTGGTAATAGTGAGGGAACCTAGGGGTAGGAAGGTATAGTGGTGTTTACAGGTGTAAAATGCTCCTTCCATCATGCAAAAGTTGTCTTCCCAAATCTCCTGTTCGTTTGCAGAAGTAATGCTGACATGCTTAGGAAAAGGTTTTAAAATTTGTCCTGTCAAAGCCTTTAGGATAGGGCAGAGATACTTTAGACAAGCAGACATATTATATATGTAGATGCTTCCTCCTCCTTTGGAGGGCTCTTACATTTTATTTGTCATATTTTTTCTGTCTTGTCTCCACATTTTCCTGTTTCTTTGTGAATGTATGCTCCATCCTTTCTTCTCCATCTCTAAGAGGACAAGATAGAAGAAGAAGCTGGAAGTAACTGCCTATTAGTTGCTGTTTAAAGTTCTCTGTCACAGTGGGTTGCCCACATGCTTTCACTTCATTATCAGAAGCTGAAGTATGAGAATGCAGAAATCTGTTGGACTTTTAGTTGTCTGTATAGCAGTGGAACAAGACCAAACCTCTTCTCATCACATGGATAAGCTTTTAATCATTCTGGCATGGAATTTAATGACACAGGTTAAACCCATGATAGGAAAATTAGTGGGCATATGCAAGACAAATTTTATTCAGTCTCTATTACACTAATCTTGTTCTTAGCCTCTAGGTAAAGTAAGCTAATGAGATATAATACAAAGTAAAGCACTATGACTGTATGAAACCATTCAGTATTCAACCTTGTTTCTCTTGGAAATTCTTTTTAGATGATGTGACTGTAAAGGCATCACTTTTTCTCCATGGAATAAATAAAAAACAGTCAGTAAGTACTGGCCTAGCAATACACTGGCAATAAAACTGAGTTCCAGTCTTGATTACTTAACTGACAGGGTCATTGATTACCTGTTATCTCCATTCCCGAGTTTTTTCCTGGCTTAGAAGAGGCTTTAAATTAAGGTTTTAACTTAAAACATGTGCTGCTCATTAGCTCTGTTACTGCCACACCTGTGCTGTTCTGTTTTTAACAGGCTTTTTCTCAGTCCTAGATATCATTATATTTGCTGTTGCTGCAGTGGTTAGAGGATTTATCTACTGTTAGTGGCATTTCTATCCTGTATTTCAAGGACACTAGAGAGGACTGACTTGACAAACAGAAGCAAAGGGGTTTGAACCTAAAATATGGGGAAATTAATTGTTAGTGACTAGGTTAGTGCTCAAAAACTGTGTTTTTTATAGTGGGCATCTCCTAAAGATTTGGGAAAATTTGACTAGGAAGTGTACATTTTTTTCTGAAATTGGATGGATTGAAGAGGGATGTTTTGTTTTGTAGTACTTAATATGCTGTCATCTTTTAGCTAGGCTTTTTTGCCTAGAAATATAGATGCTGATGTTTTAGACTTGCCTGTGGTCTGATTGCTTATGCTCTGAAAGTAAACTGACACAGTTATCTTTTCTGTCTTTGGAGCTTGGAATGTAAAGCCAAGCTATAAAGGCTGTGTAGTCAGTGAATATGTAGTTCTAGATGTTGACTTATCCTGTCCTGAATAAGGTGTTTGAGTCTGATAACTCTCGTGTACAAGTAATTGAAGTGAGACCCCTTATTTACAGATAGTGAATCTATGAATTCAGTGTAAGGCATCTACATACTTACTGCAACTGAAGAGCTAAAAATATCTGTAAAATGAAAGAGGCTGGTGAAATAATCTAGCTAGCATGTGCCATCTCTGACTTCTGTCTATTCACTGAGGAAACAAAAGGTTTGATGTAATTCACTTCTCAAACAGGCTTTGTTTAGGAGTAAACAAGAAGGAATAATATCTTACTATATAACAGCTTTTGGCTATTCCTTTTTGGGAAGAAAAGGAATCCTTTCGTGAGATTGATAAATGGAGTGCTGATTCTGCCTGCCATTGATGCATTAAGTCTTCTGGTTTTCTGTTCTGCTTTGGTGTGTTACTAGAATCCTTTCACAGGGTGATGAATACACAACAATCCTATTCCAATTGGGGACTCAAGGACATTTTCTTCAAACTTCAGGCTCAAAGTATTAACAATGTTGAAGGAGGAGGGTGGGCAAGTGGGACTGCTGTATGCAAATGGACCAAAACATAAAAATGTGTGATCTCGGGACTGGGTCCTCCTTTGCTTCCACCTTGGAGCTATCCAGGCAGAGCCCTGAGTGTAGCACTGGTGCTGCCCAGGTGTGGCCTTTGAAGGCCTCAATAAATATCCTTATTCCTCTTAACTCCATCTAGCCTCTCTTCCAACTCCTCAAGGTATCACCATTCTACAGTAATGCTTAGTTGCTTCTGAACCTGCTCTGCTATACTTTGCTTCCATCTATTATGGCCATTTTCTTCAGGGGGCTGAGAGAGAAGGGTGAGTACCTCAAACTAATAAAGTTGGTTCCTTTTTCTTCCTTAAGGTACCTCTTGAATTTTGAAAATTTAAAATTTTTGCTAGAACATTTGGGGAAAAAAATTGCCATCAGGATGGATCTTTTAGTCCTTACAGGGTCTTTGGAGGCAGGTGACCGGTGCAGTTTAGGGTGGGACTCACAAGCCAGTGCTTCCAGTGAGAGGTTATCATGTAAGGTCAGACTCTCTTTAATTACTCAAAACCTTACAGAGAAAATGACCATAAGAAAAAGATATGATTAGGTACAATTATATTATTGTACAGAAAGTCTGGTGGAATAATAAAGCTGATCTTCATGTGATGATTGCATTGTTGCAAGGGCTGGAGACAAAACTGTTCAAAGTGACTGTATGGAGAGGCAAGGTGCATGTGATTACATGCACACTTGCCTGAGTTTGGTTATTCTGAAGTCTCACACATTCTTGTCCTCAGTTACAGGTCTGTAAAATGGGACAAATATTTTTTCATCTCATGAGATTTCATAGCAATTACTCTTTTTTCTGTTTTGTTTTTGTGTTTTTCTTGATTTCATTTTTGGGGGGGTTTGGTGGTGGTGGTGGGTTTTTGTTTTGCTTGGTTTGTTGGGGTTTTTTTGTGAAGTACTTGGATACAGAATAATGAGGGCTATAGAAAAATCTATTAAAGGAATAAATAATTCTCTCTTCATAGCAGAGCTGAACAGCAGGGAGTAAATAAAATTTGAGGTCACAAAATGATGTGTGAATATTGACCAGTCAACCAGGAAGCATTTACTGTCCTTTCTGAGTTTCTTATTTAAGCAGGGATATTGAGGAAAATAAGTTGTTTGTAATTAAAAATTGAATCAGAACATACATGTTGAAGGGAAACAAGGATTAAAATGTATATGAGGTTGTTGAAGTTCTTGAACACTTCTTGTGATTCTGTGTCCTTTATGGAGACTGCGTGGGATTAGCAATAATAATTTACTTCTGCTTAAGTGATGTACTGCAGTAGGAAAATATAATTAAAAGTTAAATCCTCTGGGAAGAGGAAGATGGCTACTGCATATGGCTTGAATTACAGATCTCTTTGCATCAAGAAATTAACTTTTGCAGAGAATATCCTCATCACTGCAATTCCATATTGCCCTGCTGCATAGCTCTTGGATCTGAAAGCATAATATGACAGAGTGGAAAAATGCTGTGACAACAACAAGACCAGGTGCCTTTGTTCAAATTCATAGAAAGTGACTGACTGATGGATAACATGAGTAATCTGCTGCTAGGAGTTTGCTCATGTCTGTCTGTGGTAACAAAAGCACAGCTGTTCAGCTCAAGCTGGGTGCCTTGGCAAGGCTTTCTTGTACAGTCTTGTAACAGCTTTTGAAATACTTGAGGTAGATTTGTATACATGTGCATCTTAATGGTCTATTTCTTTTGTCAAATGCTCCCATAAATAAACATACTGAGTCATTTACTTGGTTGCTGTCATTGACCTTATCATAGGGAAAGCATGGAGCTGAAATCTACCTTG
Organism: Anthoscopus minutus; assembly: GCA_013399455.1. NCBI lineage: Eukaryota > Metazoa > Chordata > Aves > Passeriformes > Paridae > Anthoscopus > Anthoscopus minutus. The sequence continues at coordinate 1,728 of VWYI01008100.1, read as the reverse complement.
CAGATATTACAGATATATGCATGCTATAGAGACTCTCTAAAATCCAGGCTCTTTCCTGCATCCTGGCATTTAAAAGTGTTCCTGGCCTTAATTTCCAGTGATGAGTGTTCAAGAAATTACTTCAAATCAAATGTGTAATCTTTCTGCAAAACTGTGTTAACATTAATGCTGTAACAAAGACTTTGAATGCTATTGTTTCCAGGCAAGGTTTTTAAAAATAAGAGGCTAATTTCAAGGCTTAGCCTAAGATGTCTTAAGACACACTATTTCAAAGCAGAATTCTTGTGTATGTGGTGAAAATTCATACATTTTCAACAAAACACTTTGAATTGCTAGCTTGATTTTCAATAACTTCAATAAAGTTATTAAAACAAAAGTTAAATCTTAGGCTTGTAAGATCTACAAATTATGAGCTTCCAGTTTCAGAAATCAGTTGTGTATATATAGCATAAAGTGAGTGATTTTCAGTCTAATAAACTATATGGAAGAGGAAAACTGTCGAGGACTATGGAATTTTTTGTTAGTTTTAAGGAATGGAGATCAAGAGGCAGAAAGCTGTACCTGGCTGAGGAGGAAAATGTTGGCATGGGACTCTTGTGAGTGCACTAATTCTGCATGTTTATACTGATATGGAGAGAAACGTGACTTTGAGTATATGTCTGTAAATAAATTAATTATTCTGAGATTAACCCTATTAATTTTCTTCCATAGTTTCATGTCCAAATTAAGCTAAATTAAAACTCTATAATTTTTAGTATTAGAGGTAATTACTAGAAAAAAAACCCAGTATGGTTAAAACAGTAAAGTTAAGCCAAGCAATAAAAGGCAAAAACCCTAAAAAGTTATGTTACATTATGCAAATAGTATTTCTTTCTTGTTATTGTATATATTATGATACAATCTATGATAATATCACAGCTGGTGCTGTTGGGCTCTCTGCTTTTCCACTGGGCAGATTTTTATAGTCTGCAAAGACATGCAGAGATGCTAAGGACTATAAACTGCACACTTCAACAGACTTGACTTTCTAAATAAGAAAAATAGTGGCACCTATTTTCATTGTTAGATATGACTGATTGATTTTTGTCTTCAGCTTCCTGAAATACCTTATCTGAAGAATATTGCCCATATGGAAAATTTCACCAGAAAAAAAATTGAAAATGGGATACCAATATTGTCTAGTGAACCTCATTAAGAGGTAGCACAGATGTTAACTGTGTGTATTGGAAACAGAAGTGCAGATATAGTCACTGTAATGAAACTAACAGCAGGAGACAAAGGTAGTGCAATAACTAGTTTCTATCTGGATTAAACCAAGCATGAATAATGAGCAGGTTGTTTCAGTGAAGATTTTTATTCATTCTCCTTTCTATTCATTTTGTGGAGCAACTTTAGCTCAACTATCCATCCTGTACATCATAACAGGAGACTAGTGAAGCAACATATTCTGTGTGAAGAGAGCCAAGCAGTTGAAATGCAAAGGTGAAGTAGGGAGCTGCTAGAAAATACTATATTAAAGAGATAACCTATTATTGTAGGGTGACTAATACTGAATCACTTGGTTCTATACCACCCACAATATTATATATGCTCAGTGGCAAGGAAAAAGAGAATTTTAATCTGAATCCAGATGCACTGTTTGATTTTAAATAGCAAATAATCCATCATTATTTGTACTTGTATGCATGAAAAAAAGAGGAGAGCTTAGAAGAAATAATGTCAGATGTT
>VWYI01008099.1:54194-81306 GCA_013399455.1 Anthoscopus minutus | reverse complement strand
TCCCGCACTCCCTCCCGCACTCCCTCCCTCCCTCCCGCACTTCCTTCCTTCTTCCCGCACTTCCGCACTTCCACACTTCCCTCCTGTTTAACACCACTTTAGAAAAGGAAAGCATTAAGATTTTAGTTTGATTGAATCCAGTTCTGTATCTTCCCACAGTAAAATGGTCTGAGAAAAGGAGAAGAAGAAACAAAAAGAAGCATAAAAACTGTATTGTTAATCAAAAGATGTACACTGAGGCAAAATTCTGGACATTTTTTTCAATTTCTGAATCATACTAAGCCAAGTAATGTTGTAAAGCAAAAATGCCTCTTTTAAACCAAGTATTTTTTGGTTTTCTGTTGAATATCTTCGATAGAAAAATGGTCTAAATATCATGGATCTGGGTATGGGTTTCCATGGTATATGACAGACTTCGGAAGCTGAATGCCATAAATCAAAAGACTTAGCTTTTCTTGCATATTCCTCCAGTGTTCCTCCAGTGACTTAAATATGTACTGCAGGGTGAGCATGGTGTAACATTAATATTTCTTTTCTCTCCAGTTAAGAGAGGAAACTCTCCTTCAGGAGCTGTCTTTCCATCATTACCAAAATGAGTCATTACTCTTGAGTGAAATAACAGCACTTATTTTCAGTCTTACCAGTGTTATTGCTTTTTTTTAAACTAGCTGTCCGTACAGAGGAGCTCACATTTGATACCTACCTTAAACTGGTGTAAAAAATTGATCTAAAATATCTAATATATGGACTTATCTGCCATGCCCCCCCCCTTTCTTATGAGGCAGCATTTTTAGAAAATTGCTGTTTGAGGAACTGTTTTTCTTTAGTACTTTTCCCCAAAGCTTCATTGCAGAAAATGCAATAGTTGATAGTTCTTTTGTTTGAAAGAAGTAGTAGTTCCTTTGAAATAAGTGAACACAAAAGTGATAGCCTTGATCTCATCACATGTTGTGGACCTCTTGGTGTTGGGAGATTTCTTGATTTCTCATGAAACACTGAACTGAAACTTGCTTGAGATAATACAATAGCAAAAATAGTGGCTATTAGGTGAACTAATGTATCTTCTTGGAAAATAGGTTTGAGAGCAAACCTAACCCCTAATGGAATTGTTTAGCATTATTTTTTCACTAGGATTTAAAAAAAAATGGCAAGCTGATTATTCAGAGACAGAACAACAAAATAAACTGGGGAAAGTATTGTTAGGTCATCCTAAAGCTACAACTGTCAGTTACATCCCAAGATGTGAAATAAATCATGGTGCCTATTATCTTAAAAAATCTCTATCTTCCTCTTGACTACAGTGATAATTTCTACCATACGCCACAGATTAAAAGAGGCACTGACCAACTAACACTTCATAATTACCTTTCTGGCATTTAAACAAGCTGTAGGAAAAACCATATGTCTAATCATATTTAAAAAGCTATATAAGGGTATTAAAGATTTCTGCAGTCATCAAAGTAAGGCTTCATTTGAGTTTTGAAAAAATTTAAAAGATTAGTTCAAACATAAATGACTCATGGAAGGCCATTTCACAAAAAATAATAATGAAAAAAAAACCCTAAAAACATATGGCTCAGGAGAAGGAACTAATCCTATCACTCCCTAAAAAGGAAACCTGAGTTACAAGACAGGAGGATGAAATGAAATAAGTGCCTCAATTGCCTAGATATTAAGGGTGCACTTTGAGAGCATTATAAGCACATCTGGTGGTAGGATGGCTCTATTATGGTATTGTAAATATTCCAGAAATATAGGTACATGTAATTCTTGCTCCCTCTCCTATAGAGTGCATTCACAAACCCAGATCAGGCAGCAGTTAATAATTTTCATCTGGCCGGCCTCTATTATATTTTGAAGAGCTAGTTAGACTAAAACCTATTTGAGCTCCCTAGATATTTGTAACCTTGACAAGTGCATTCTTGGCTTTTTTGTACCTCCAGATAAACTTGGAGAAGGTTCCATGCAGACTTTTTAATATCTCACTGTGGGATGAGGAAAGGAAGCAGCTGCAGTGGGGTATCAGAGGAGTGGCAAAATGGACATTTTTATGGAGTTAATCCTGCCAAATATAGAAAGAGTAGGAGATCTTTCCATCTCAGAAGAGCTTTTTGCATGGAGCTAATCAAAAGAGTAATGTTGCAGTTCTTCAGGCTAGCTAAGGTTACCGGAATAAACAGTCCAAATATGTAATGCTTCGGTTTGCCAACATAAACGGAAAATCCCACCTAGTCAGATTAAATTCTGCTGATGGCAACAAGAGGTTTATTTCTTCTCAACTTTAATTTCCAATATCTGCCTAGAAGCTACCAATCATTTATAAAAGGCCTAAAGCTACTGATTTTGCACAGGCAAAGGACAAAATTTTTTCCAAATGAAGAATGCTTTTGTATCAAGTGTTTGACTTCCATGCATGTGGTATCAACATGGAATGAGTCACAAAGAAAGAAGCTTTGTGGTGCTTTTTCTGCCAGAAATGGAAGCAAGCAGCACTATTATTTAAATTATACTTAGAAATAGTACCATAACCCATAATGTAGCACTGCATTGTTAATACCATGCAAATACTACATGAAGTTTACTATTAGAAAATTTTTCTCCAGACCTGGTTACCTCAAAGCTTCATCACAAGTGACTTGATTAAAATACTTCTCAGCATTACAAAGATTCAGAGAGGCTAATCACTGCATATTTTAGACTTCACTGGTAAGGCAAGAGTGGCTTCACTTGGTCACCCAGGCAAGAAAATAGGGAGTTCAATATTCCACCATCATATGTTTTTTCTGCATAGCCTCTGGAAGTGTAAATGTCTCTTCATGTATTACATGACATAGCTAGTTTTCTACTTTAAGAAGCTAGTTTTCTGAAGTTAGGTGGTGAACATTTTCAAACCAAAATCAAACTGTATTGGTAGGACAGGCTTGACCATATCTGTCTGTCATGCTGTCACATCTTCTCTGAAAGGCAGCTGCTCATTCCACACTTACATGTGTTAAGCACACTCTATCCACACTATAATAATGAGTCTCCGTGGCTTGAAATCCTTTAGATTTTTTGTTTATTTAAAGTAACACTCTTAATAAAATAAAACTTTGATATTTGTCTTGAGCAATATAAATTCCAGCAGTAAGAGTTACTGTGCTACCTCTGTTCTTTCTCAGGAAAGAATGCAGCTAGACAACTTAGTTGTAATTAGTGCATAATTTTGATTTGTACAATAATTCTTTTTAAAAAAATCACGTGGCAAAAATTCAATCAGCATATTTAATTTGCAGTATCGATTGAATTCAAACAAACAATTCATATGCAAAGATCCAAGAACTTCAAGATGTTAGTTGTGAATGGATCCTACACCTGCAGAGAAACCTCATGAGGTTCTGGGTGGGGAGAAACCTCTGCCTGTGCCAAGAAGCATATGTGATATAGACAGGACTATTAGCTGCTCATACAGCTGCTTTTACAAAGTGTGAGCCACTGCCATTATGTACCCCTGCTCTTTCTTCAACTCACATTGAGAAAGATGCGGCTTCTTCTTCTGTCACCTGTTTAGCAGGACAGGGGCTTTCAAATTTTTCATTTGTACTCACGTCAAGAAATAGAAGAAATCAGTGGAGAACAAATGATTTTGGAGAGTTAGATATGAACATGCAGAATAAAGGAGATATTTTTTATGCTGGCCATTGAGAAATGTTGCTCTGTGCAAAATGGGTGCAAAGTGGTGGTGCCCATTACAATTCCTTTATCATGAAGTAAAATACTCTACATGTGAGTAATTCATGGAGGTAAATGCATACACAAAGAAGAGGAACATTTAGTTAAAGGTTATCTTCCCCACAAATTAGTTTTCCACTGTTTATTTTGTAGATTTGGAATTACACAATCATAGAGTCATGGAATTGCTTGAGTTAGAGTACCTTAAAGATCATCCAGTTCCAACTGCCCTGCCTGGGGCAGGGAACGTTTCACTAGACCAAGTTGCTCAGATCCTGATCCATTCCAGTCTTGAGCACTTGCAGGGATGGAGAGTTCACAACTTCTCTGGGCAACCTGACCCTCACAGTAGAGGATTTCTTACTAATATCTAATCTAAACCTACCCTCCTTCATCTTTAAACCATTCTCCCTTGTCCCAAGTCCCTCTCTGTCCTTGTACCCTTTTGGGTACTATACATGTGTAAAGAAATGGATGATAGTAGGCTCTAAAAAGTTGTATTACAGGAGAATAAGGTAGAGGGAGTTTTAGCATCAGCCTTACAGATTGATTTTCTTTGATGAAGAAAGACTGATTTTACAAAAAAAGGCATCCTTAGATTATGTAAAACACATCAGTAGCAGGAAGGTACCTAGGCACCTGAAATAGTGTATGTCTTTCTGTTTAAGATATGTTAATTGCAAAATCTGCTTTAGAGAGGTTTCGATTCAGGAGGATTAGCTGTTTGATCATGAAATCAATTTTGAAGACCATTGGTGGAGAAGGCGACTGTCCTTTGGATGGAGTAGAGGGAGGTAAACTGAGTGCTCCCAAATATTTCTGAAACTGGAATGAAGTACTGCTATCACTGCTGTCCTCTGAAATATAATGTCTATTCCATCACTGTTTAAATGTGGGAGGTAGAAAGGAGAATGTATCACCTAAGCAGTACCAAAGTCTCAATTGACTTTTATGTAACGATAAACCAGAACTCACTCCTACACCTTCCTGGGTGCCAAAAGCTCCAGCTGTCCTTTGTGCACCTGCCAAAAACTCCCCGTTTTCTCAACAGCTGCTGCAAAGTACTTGTACACATTAAGTGCAGTTCTGTAATGTAACACGGAGCAGATAATTTTAAATAAGTGAGCAGGTGACTTAAGTAATTTAAATCACAAGGTTCTGGTACCACTTATTAATTTCCAAAGATAAGTCAGTTTTCTTCAAGTGATGGATTTTGGAAATATTTTATGATAACTAAGAAGACATTTAACACTTATATTTATTTAAACTAGTTTCAATCTCTATAATATATTTGAGATTTTTATAAGAATTTCTTTGGAATAGAAAATTTAATTCCTTCAAGTCATATTCTATGAACTCTTATATTTATTCATAGGTTGTACATCTATTTACTTCTATAAGTTTCTGAATAAAGTATCATGAAAATACTGTCTCTACACATGCAAAAACGATAAGCTTCAGCTGTATAACACTAGGGATTTCTGTAAAGTTCAGGAGTTTGACTTTCCATAGAACTTGGCGGGATAAATGTACTATCTAAAAAATTACAGGAATGTTATCAAGGCCAAAGTTTACTTCTATACTTAATTTTTTTTTCTGATTTAGAAAACTAAGAGTTTTGGGTTTTTTTTGTTATTCTTATATTGTTATTCTTGCTTGTATTAGAGGAAAGTAAATTGACAGATTTATAAATAAAAAAATAAAATGAAAAATAATAAAAGCAAAAGAAATGGACAGCGGCTGACTGAGGCAGAATGCTTTAAAAATTTGATCCATTGGTCTTTATGACATATCATTTAGGTATATTAAAACATGAAATTTAGGATACTGACTGCAACGACTCTTGCTTAGAAATATGGCTCCCTTAAAGCAAAAGAACAGTTACAACTGGCACAGCACTCTTGTTTCTAATTTTTAAGGCTCTCAAATTTTAATCTTGTTTGGGACTCATGCCACTAAAACCTGGAACAGAAAACCTGATTTTAGGAAAGAATTTTTCATTTCCAGGAAATAGATTTTATAAAGAGAAAGTGTTTTTTCTTAAAAGAGGAAAGGGAGCAGATAATGCAGCTAAGGTAGTTTGACTTCAGTCATTAATTTATCAGTCAATTGTTCTCAAAGTTAACATGACTGAAAGGCTCTGCTGAAGAAGGAGCATTACATCAGAAGTTTAGGAAATATTTACATTTTGAATCAAAAGGATTTGTTGATGTCCACATCAGGAAGTTATATTAAAGATACGCATGCAACACAGCACATCATGTGGCCCTTAAGACTACTAAGGACCTTATGATATAAGGACTTATACCATAAGTATATAACAATTATTTTGGCAATGTAGACACTAATAATGTCAGCCTCCTGGTTTTGACTCCCCTCCTATGATTCCTACAGAGCAGACCTTAAAATAAATTGGTCACAGCAAAAACATTTGTCTTGTACATCAGGAGGTGCACGACAACAAATAATTTACTCGTATCTTACAGAGCAGACCTTAAAATAAATTGGTCACAGCAAAAACATTTATCTTGCACATCAGGAAATACACAATGAGAAATAATTTACTTGTATCTTAAGTAACAGTCTAATCATCAGATGTGGAGATGCAGATGCTAAACAACTTGTTGACTAAGGGAAAAGAAACAGGGCTTTCGTGCCAGTAAGCAGATGTGCTCAATAGACTGGCTCTTAAGCGCTGATTTAGAAACAGCTGTTAATGCTACCATCATCTTTAATATAGCTCATTTCTCGCCACTTCCTTTGTTTTCTGTGCATACATATGCTTGCTTTATACAGTCAAGTTGTGCTAGTCAAAGGGTGGAGAAGAGGGAGTGCATTTCAATAAACAGTAGGCAATCAGGACCTGATTCTGGGAGGTGATGAGCACACTCAGACCCTCCTGGAGCTAACTTAGCCTTGAAAAATAGCATGAAAAGCTCTGTAAATCTTACTAAGTTTGTCACAGTAGATCTTTAAGCTTCTTTTAAGGATATAATTTTTTGCACAAGTTGTAAATGTCACTACTAGTTCTTTCACTGGGGAAAATTTCAAAAATTTTTCAAGTTCACTTCAATAAGGATTTTTTTCTCTTTCTTTCAATTTTATTTTAAGCTTTCTTTATTTTTCTTTCAGTCATTCAGTCACTCTCTGTTACTCTTGATCTTTTCCTCTCTATTTCTATTTCTATTTCTATTTCTATTTCTATTTCTATTTCTATTTCTATTTCTATTTCTATTTCTATTTCTATTTCTATTTCTATTTCTATTTCTATTTCTATTTCTATTTCTATTTCTATTCTACTTATTTTATTTTCTGTCTTATTTTTTTTGTCCTCTCTCCTTTATGCTTCTCTGGGTGTTTTGTTTTGATTCATGTTTTACGTAAGACCTGAAAGATTTAAATGGGTTGTCTGTTTAAAAAAGCGTGTTTTTCCATGAACCAAGATAAACTGATGTTCTCAATTACTTCACACAAAGTTTGCTCCACTTCCTTTCCATTACTAAAATATCAATGGATCACATATCAGTAACACTTATATCCTCTATGACTCTTCAGCTCCAAAGGAAGTTCAGAATTCCAATATCTAAATTTGATCTCTAAAGGAAATAACAAGTGAAGTACCTGTCTTATATTATTAGCACATGAGCATTAAAGTCTTCATTTAGAGTCTGTTGAGCTGTATGAAAAAACTCACACTGACATAGTGTACTTTGGATCAGATCAAAAGTGGATCAGATCAATACTTCATAATGGAGAACATAAAGAAATATATATTAAGAAATATTTTCTATATGTATAAGGTATTCCCTTATATAAGAACCCTGCTGTACATTAACACAGCAAATGGCATAAAAATAAAATCACAATATTTTCAATTATAAACTTCACTATAAATTGTATCTAGCTTTTGAGAATAATCTTTGACATACTAAAAAGGCAATTACTTATTTTATATTCTATAAGTAAGCCAGATGCAATGTATTTAAAGTAATGAACAAAAAAGCCTTTTTTCCCCTTTTTAACATAATTACCATTTTCTCTTTATGGGAAGTCTATATGTTTGTCAGAAGTACATTTCCTCCTACAAGATTGTCAAGGTTACTTTCTTCCTTCTGCACTCAAGAGAGTGCATGCAAAGGCAGCTGGAGTCATTTCAGCCCAACTTTCCCAAAATATCTCCCATACAATGGATCACATGCAGATACAGCGTTGCATGCTGGATCCTCGGAGGAATATGCAAATGTATCTTGTGCTTATTCATGATGAGGGAAGTCATCATCCCTTAACAGATTTATATCAACTAATATGCAGATGCTGACCTCTACTAATCTCTGGCAGAGGCACTTTAAGGCATGATCTTATGAGCTGATCTGTAGGGTGGTGATGTGCATGAAGAAGTTCTCCCCAGCCTGGGTTCAGCTACTCATTACCTGGAAGCTGGAGTCAATCTTTTGGGTTTAATGCTCAAGGAGACAGATTCCTCTCAACTCTGCTGTTGTGAAATGGCCTGAATTATAGCAAGCAGAACCAAAACGTATTGTCATAAAAAATGCAAACCAGAATAATTTATTCAATTACAGTAGAAAACAGTCAAAAAATATAAGCTCAGAACATGTGAGAATTAGTTTTGTCGGTGAGAGAACAGAAATGAGCACCTGTAATAGAAGCCAGGAATGAATCATTGTGCTCACACCTGTCCCATCCAGGACAGTGTCTGACTGGTCATAGGAGTATTAGCTTCAGTTTCTCAAGTATCCACAAATGAACCAACCACATCCAGAAGGCCTGGAGGTCTCCTGTTCCAGTAAGTTAAAGTAGGTTGCATCCAATCTGTGCACTGAAACTTTTACTTTACATGTATCATTGTCATTTTTCTTGAAACCATATTTTCTATACATTTAATACTCTTCTCTAGCTCTGAGTTCTGTGAATTATTCTGTGAGTGTTCAGGGACATAAAAATACCCAGAGAATTGCTTGGACCTTTTAACAATTACTTCAATCCTGTAATTTCTTCTTACAAAAAAAAATTATCTTGGCCATTATTTCATAAGAAATATGATAATATCCTGTGATAATGAGTCCAATCCAAAGTGTTTCATTTTTGATGTTTAGATTATGACTGCAGTTGCATCTACTGCACTATCTGGCACAAGTAGACCAGTGCCTTTTGCAAGGGAAACTTCACTATTTAAAAACCCTCCCAAAACCAAAACAAAATAACATTATCTCCTCTCCCAGAAAGCTGCCAATACTGTGCCCTTTTGAAGACATTGTTTACACGGACACTTCTAATACCAGTCCTGAGTATGGTAATTTCCAACATCACAGCAGCCAGTAATAAATACCTTCCCTCTTACACTTCACTTTGCAAGCTAGACTTTTTTGGCTGTGATGAGCTGACAAGAGGAAAAGATGTGCTGTGCTTTAAGGCACTTAACTAACCTGGAATCGTTTTGCTCTGTTCCCAAATGATTTGCTTTAACAGCTCACTTTGGCTTTTACAGGAATATATAGTATGAAAAATGATAAATAACCTCCCTTCCTAGATTACATATACACAGAGAATGAAGCTATCTATTGTTCAATTGTAGTAAATTTTTAATGTAAAATTCAAAGTGATAGCAAAGGTTAAAAACTGTGAGGTTTCCTGGATGTGTAAGACAGATTCAGCAAAACAGCATTTTTGTGGCTCTATTGCTCATGTTGTACAATATGTCCTGCTGTGCTTGTCGCTTGATGGTTCTTTTAAAACTCTGAAACATGTTCTACTAAACACCGCAGAGGATATACCAACATTGAAAGCTTTCTTGCTTTTTTTTTCAAGTTAAATGTTGCAGGGATTGCTTATTTTTCTGTAGAATCTTCAACTGAAGAGCTGCAGACACACAAGATTTTTCAGCAAGATTAACAACAAATGAATCAAACCGAACAATATTCTATTCATACTGTTCTCAGTGATGGTGCTTGAAGCTGATCTGAAATCAGCCTTTAATCTGGTCTAATATATTTGACAGCTGCTATGCACATCTTTTTTTCTTTACTTTTCTTTTGGCTATTGAAAAATATTGTGGTTTGCAGTGCAAATAATTTAGGTTTACTTTTCCCTCATATATTTCCATACAGAAATGGGGAGGAGGGGAAATGAGTTTCAGCTGGAATAAAATATTGGGGTTTAATGTGACTTAAACACAGATATATTTTTAATCTTCCATGCTATGCATTTCTTTTTCGTTCTTATCTGAAATTATTTGCTAATTTTTACTCAAATTTATAAATTCCTTGTCTTCTGGCTTTGAGGGTATTTATTTGTCTAAAAAATTTTATCATGGTGTATGGTTAAATGTAGCAGAATAAAAGATGAGTTAATTGGAATAATTTGAATATATTTGTGAAATAGACAGGGAAGTCTTAAGCTCTTAGAGTCAGAAATGGTCTTTCAGATACCCCAGCAATTTAAAAAAAAAAGGCACCTTTAAAGGGCTGCACCTGAAAATCATCACCAGCTTACAGAAACAAAGCAGAAAACACCAACTTTTGAGGCAAGTTGCTTTGCAGAGTAACTAACCTCTGATGAAGGTTTCTCTCTTACTCAACATGTATGTTCTTTTGCACAGTCCTTTGATGGGAAACATTTTGCCTTTGTTTCTCTCCCCGACAAATTGCATTATTATGTTTTTCAAGAGTATGTGATCTTTTTAATGTTTTCTAAAGGGCTTGGAGATGTTCCTACGGAACTGTGTGTAGCAGATAGCCCAGCCTGAGTAATCCCTTGTCCTCCCTGGCAGTCATTATCCCCAGTGTTCACATCTTATCTGAAATGGAATTGCCTGATCTTCAGGGAAAGCTTTCTAAGCTCTTTATCATCCAGACAGACACACAAATTAGAAAAATACAATCCTCAAGTGCTGTGCTACACGTAGAAAGTTCATTTTTACCTTCAGTGACCCCCATCTTTATTTTCTTGTTCTGTCTTTCTTCTGTGAAGGTAAAAGTTTGGTTCCAGAACAGACGGATGAAGTGGAAGCGTGTAAAAGGGGGCCAGCAAGGGGCAGCAGCCCGGGAGAAGGAACTGGTGAATGTGAAAAAGGGCACACTGCTCCCCTCTGAGCTCTCCGGCATCGGCGCCGCTGGGCTCCAGCACACGGGGGACTCACTAGCCAACGACGACAGCCACGACAGCGACCACAGCTCTGAGCACGCACACTTATGATACACAGAGAGTGTCCCAGCTCGGTTCTCAGGAAAGATGCTTTGCTGGCAAGCCTTACACAGGCATCGTTTACTTATGCAAGTGACTCTGGCAGTGATCTTTAAAGTTGTTATGGAAAATTCAGGCTTCTTGTGTCTGCTTTTCTCAATTCTTAGATGGTTTACAGTAAGTGCCATGTCTTAAAGGTGCCTCAAGAGTGGAGAAGTGGAAGACAAACTTTGAACATTCCAGAAATGTTTGTCGTTTTTATGACAGCGGGCAGGTATTTTTGCTTAAGCTTGCACTGAAAATTACATTGCTCTCAAAAGACATTATATTCTGAAAACCACAGTGCCACAAAATCACTATCTAGTGGATAAGAAATGTATTTTAACTCTGTATATATTTACCTTACAGCATTTTCTTGTCTTCACTAATTTTTAGCAATGCATTCATATTAGCTGATGGCAATAGTCACTCATGACAATAAATGGCTTTTTGTCTCTATATCTTTGTTTTGTTTTTCCAGAGACATACAATACATGCAGATACTTTTGTTCAAGTAGAGAACAATACAATAGTATCTGCTAGGACACATCCTTGTATGACAGACAAAACAAAACTTATGTTGCATTTACTATCAACTGCTGCTAATAGGGTATTATTAAATTTACCTAGCTCCTCAATTCTTCCTATCTTATAACTGCAAAAAGTGATTTTTACAATCATAAAGATAGTCCAGTAACCTGCCAAAAATGTCATATTCCACTCATGCTCAGTGGAAACTTTCCAAAGGATTATTCATTTCTACTTTGTCATAATTGAGTACATTGATAAATGCTGACATTCTACGGAAATGTTGTTTCATTTTCAGTTTGAAAAAACAGCAGATAAACTGAAAGTTATTATCAACTGCTTATGTTGGTAGGAATCAAAATATGAAGGTAACTCTATATTGTGTCCCATGTGTAAAATCAAGACACATTTTCTGTTCTAAGCTTTTGTGTACATACAGGCAAATACCAAATCCCAAAATTTAATGCAAACGATTGTACTTTGTAAAGATATATGTTTAATAAATAATCCTTTTTAAATAATTCTGGTCTCTCTACAGTGATTTCATAGGACTCTAAGAGTGATTTTTGCCTAAGCAGTTCTGTCTGTTTTTGTGTCTTTTGGAACTTCATCTGGAGACAACACAAAGGTGCTTTCAAATTTAGGCTTTTAATCTTGGATAAACCTTCTACCTTGATCCATTTGGGAAACTCTTTCCTTTAGCAGGAAAAAATTAACTAGCAGCTAATGATATCTTCAGCCAAAACCAACAAGAATCTGTTCAACCATTTTTCCAGATTTAGAGCAAATGTAAAGGGTTATTTTGTGGAAGCTTGTTGAATTGGATGAAAGGGAATAAATATAAGGAAGGGATGCATGCTTATATTAAACATGCCTTTTATTCAATAAAGTTGCTTAGTAGAAAAACCTCAAAGCAACTCCCCAAAAATTCAGAGATTAATTGGACTGGGTAGTGCCATAGAAGGAAATGAGTGAAAAAAAGAGGGAGCAAGAAATGTGCATGTCCTATACTTGTGAGCTTTCACTGAAACTCTGCTATGTGGAGCAGTAGGGGATCATGAAAGTTAAATGCAGTCAAGAAATCTGTCTCTATTTTCCAAATCCTTTCCACTGTAAGTTTGATCTTTCTTGCACATTAATTGTTGTCACGACCATTTTAGTTTAAAATATCCAAGCATTGAGTAATTAATCTCTTAAAAGACTTCAGAGCGTTTTATTGATTCCAGCAGTTAAGGGGCTTTGCATCTTTTTTTCTCAGTTCTTTTTCAAATACCTTTGACATACTGTCATACTGTTTTGTCCCATATTTGCCCTAAACCAGGACAAATACAAAAGTTCTGAGAACAGGAATGAGATAAGAGAAGTAAGCTAACTATTGTGAACCCTTGATATTGTGACAATTGATATTTTTGATTTTATGTGTGGATGGAAAAAGATTTTTGGGTTTTGCAGGGATTCTCAGAGCAGAAAAAACAATGATTCACACTAAATCTTTTTACTCTTGGCTACTTTTAACTCCCTCTTAAATGAAATATAACTTCAAAATGAAAAATTACAATGGAAAGTTGAAAATAAGAATCTTTCATTTTCAAATAACACTTTTTAACCACAGAGATTTAGTCAAATATAATGTGACTTGTTTTATTAGTAAAGAGAACAGATGTCTTCCAAGTACTGTGTTGGCCAAAAATGCCTTTCAAAGTTCGCAGAATTGTTTTTTGCTGTCATTCCTGAAAAAATTGCAACTGCATCTGAAAACAGATCAACCAAGTTTGAGCTGACACTTTAAAAAACAAATGGAAGTTCTATTTACATTACCTGAAAGGCACCGATGTGTTCCTAGCCCAAGGCATGTTACAAGGTGTGTTACTCTGTTAGTGGCACAGGAATTGGGCTGGGTTACTTGCCATGGGGAAGAAGCCAGCTTTTCCTATTGAGAAAGATAGTATTTTTCCATTTTCCTAGTTTTAACTGAATCTACTGAGATTTAGAGGACAGATTGAAGAGAAAGAAAGGTGAAAATAGATTTACAGTGCTAGGAAGGAGTGTTTTTTTTTTGTTTAGGTAAGTGAATGAACCTTGAAACAAAGGACCAAATGATTTAACTTTGTATTACAGAACAAAAAGAAACCTAAAAAAATTGAACTTTCTCTGTGCTTTAAAAGCAGCTCAGACTTTGTAAATAGCTGTAAGGTGCTAACTCTAATTTCTCAGATTACTTAAAGACCTTTGGTGGCTTTAAACAACTGTTTGTTGGTACATGATTAGTGTGCACACTGTGGTGCAGAGATTCTACATTGAAAGCAGTTGATCTTGCGAAGTCTGGGCACAGTGATCTTCCTACTATGGTCTTGAAGGAATTTCCTTGCATGCTCAACCCCACAGAAATACAGACATGCTCCTTCCAGATTTCAGCTAGCTTGCATTCGAGCCATGTAGAACAGCAACAAATGCCCCATGCTTTAGCACCTCTTTGTGGGTTAGCGGGTCTGCTCAGGACTCATCAATGCAGATGGTGTCTCATCTTCTTCCGAACACTCCAATTACCCAAAAACTCTCTCATGGAAGCTCTTGGGATCAACCACATGCGGTAAGATGCTATGTCTTTGTATCAAAGTTATAGCACAATTTTGTTGCTTGAAAACAGATATGGATAAAGGCTTTTGAACTATAACTTAAGGGTTTGTTTTATCTTTGTTGTTTTATATCTGTCTGCAGACTGTTAAGTCTTCTAGCAGTCTAGCCATGTGCTATAGCTAAGACTTTATCATTTAACACATGGACAAAATCAAGCTTTAATATTGTGACTTGCCTGAAGTTGTGCAAGCACTTGGATACAGAATGAAATGTAAATGTGATAAAACCTAGTCAGGTAGGTTTATCTTTTTTATTTCCTCTTACTAAATAGTGGATAATCACTTTTCATGCCTTGTTGTCAATGAATCTGGCTTCTGATGAAAATGAGGTTTTTGAGTAACCATAATTTTGATATTGTATTTCTCCCGAGTCAACCTCTCTTTGATGTTCTGTTGGTTTGTCTCTGAGCCAGATATAAAAATGTACTCAGAAATATACACAGAAAATACATTTGACTGTAAAAGACAGTGGTGTTTAACAGTTTAATTTTCAACAGGATAGATGATAAGATGATAAGAATTATTTTTCTCAGGTACAAAGCTATATATTATTTGCAGAGTTTCTTTCTCTCCCTTTATGAGTGTGGGTTTTTTATTTATTGATTTTGTTTACTTTAGCTTCATTATTTTAGATTTATTTTGACAACAGCAGTTCAAGAGATATTGTTAAAATAATACCATTGCAAGGTGGCTGAATTTATTTAACCACGCTGAAAGTAATACCTTTTCTTGAATTTTCATTGGATCTAAAAGTAGTCAGAAAGAAAGGGAGCACAAGAAGACTCTGTACCACCATAGGCCAAGTTTCAAGATAGTTTATATTTCCTGCTTTCTTAAGCAAAAGTTCTGACTACTGCAATAATATTATTTGTACAAATAAAGAAAGAAACACCATTAGGACATGTACTCTTAGTAGCTATAAGGAGATATATAAGTTAGGGACAAAATGTCAGCTTGAGCCTTCATTTAGAATTTCCTGGCTTCAGTCAGTTGATGTCTCTTGGGTGAGCTTGTATTTAAGAGAATACATGCAGTATTTAAGATCAACTACAAGATTCAAGAAATTTTAGAGAATAACATTTAACTAATAACAAACTGTAATTTAATATCATTATGTAATATGCATGGATTGAAAAGGTGAATTTAGTATACAACCTGATGTCTATATTAATTTAAAAAAGGCAACGTTGCAGATAACCAGCAGTAACTGGCACAGTGATGGACACCATAACCTTTAATTAATAATGACTCACTGGAGCTCATTTGCTTTTATATATTTCTTTCCATTTTAATTTTAAGCCCATGGTCTTTTGGCATCATTTACTGGTGAAAGCTGTGGTGTAGGAATCAGTTTCAATCTAATTTAAAGCCCCTGGCTGTTAGTCAGGGCCTCCATATGGCATAATAAGAGGTTATCACATCCATCAGTAAAAACTGAAAATGTCTTAGCAGTTTCTTAGTCCTTAATTAATTGTGTCCAAGTCATGCATGCAGGACTATCACCTGAACAGTAGACTTGGTTGAGATCAATAAGCAGAGAAGACCCCATAAATCATTGTAAATGAAGATTTTGTTAAATAGTAGCTGTAGTAGGAAATAACCACAGTTCCTTCCCCCCTTCCCCCCCGTACTTTTCTTTAGGAAAACTCCAAAGATTTTAAAAGAAAGGGCACTCACGAAATTCGTACTGGTCACCTTGTATGACAGGCCAAGTAAGCCTTGTGAGATTAGATTCAGGGCTCTAGTAAATGTCCTGCAATGTTCTTTATTTTGAAATATTATTTGTCCCTTGAATGCCTTCCATAACAACCTATTCCAACTCTTGTAATCTTCACTCCTTCCCTTAACAGGATTCACCAGAAAAAGAGCAAATATGTGGTTCTTCAAAGAAGAATTGAACAATATAGTTAAGGTATAAGAATGTGATTCAGGATATTAAATAATTATTAAAATGGTACAATTTCTGTTCAGAGGACTAATTGACAGTACTAAAGTGTGTTGCCACATTCCTGTTCTTTCCATAAATTATTTTTTTATTCCTATTTTAATTTGTGAGCTAAAAACTTTAGAAATCTTTGTATATTATGTTTATTATAAAGTTTATATGCTCAAATTTAAATATTTAATTCTGTTATCTAACAAAATAAGAATACCGGCTCACAGACTGACATCTCTCAAGAAACAAAGCATTTGAACACAAGTACTTTTCTGCTATTATTTGGATTATTTTTTGGCAAATTTTGAAAGTTTAGTATTCATTAAGAGAAATTTCGTAAAATGTTATTTACATTGGTGACCAATAAATTAATGGGACTCACTCATCCTTTAAGCAAACATCAGAATAATTGATTTCTGTAGGAACTTTATTGTCTCATAACCACATCATAATAGAATGAAATTTGTATTATAAAAGCATGCCCCAAAACAATATGAAGCAATTAACGTGGCAGATACCTGTAGGAATAGTTTAGTATTTAGGGACAGATTCTCATCCCTAGTGTCACCATGAACATATAGACATTGTATATGTAACGTATGTTTGCTTATGGACTTCAGGGTTTTTAGAAATATGTCTATTCTGAATGCTTACCACATTATTTTCCAAGAAAGTCACATGCACAGCTGAGAAAATACTGAAATGGGCATTTGCCCAAATTAAAAATATATCTTGAAAAGTGCACTTAGAGAAATTTTATAAAATCACCAAGAAAGGCATTTAAGGGTGTAAAACCTAACAGGGGAGATAAAAAGCCTCAAAATTAAATTAAAACACATTGTAAATAATTTTGTATACATATTTTTATAATTCTTATGTAGATACCTATTCACTGGAACTGTGGAAATAAAACAACTTTTTTCATATGTCATACTAAGTACAATATAGAGCTGTCACGTTTCTAATTTTAGCATATTTGTGTAAGAAATTTGATTCTGATGACAATATTATGAAGAGCTCTCAGGATTCCTTTTATAGGGAATATTTTTGCAAGAAAGAACTAAAGGTTCTTCTAAGGCAGCAAAGATTCTCACCTGAAGCCTATAGATGGCAATGGAAAGATTACGATTGATTTCACAAGGATTTGGACTTAGCCCAAAGTACACACAAAAGTTCATACAAATCAGTGAACAGTCCAGGATTAAGACATTAGCCAATAATTTCCAAAGTGACTGTTGACTTTGTTCCTCCATTATGACACACAGTATCCTGATTTCAACAAAGTTTTAAGTACATAGTGAAAATTAGGACTACTTTATTGAAATGTGAGTTGAGAACTCCATATTATGGAGTTATGAAAATTCTGTTCTTGGTTCTAACAGGTGTCATAATGCAGGGTTTGTATAGCTGGCAAATCATCACATCATGTTTTTAAATTGTGGGTTTCATAAGCAATATGAAAGAATATTGCTATGCTGCTTTCATTCTGCAATTTGTGGTATTAGTAGATAAGAAAAATAAAGTGCATTATATAGAAAGGTAGGTTTGAACAGATGTTCCCAAATGGTGTGGGGGATAGGGGTGGGAGGAAGGTAAAACTTTCCTTCCATTCAGATGTCTGTCTTGAATTTCTCACAGTTTTTGCAGACAGTTTGGCTCACTTCCAACATACATCGTTGCCTGTCTGGTATGAAAAATGCCATCTGTGGTGTATGGAAGTTCTTTCTTTAAAAGTGGTCTGCTAATTATTCTTCAGGCAGGTGTTACTAAAGTGAAGTCAGGTGTCAAGCATAGCATAAACTTTAAATTGACTAAAATTGCTCTGTTCTTCTATACTGTTCTTTCCCAAAAGAATAGAATGGAATATTAGAGAGAATTGAAAAGTTGGTTGATGCAGCATTGAGGTGATTCATTCAGCAACATATATTGTGGTGACACTCAAAAACTGAAAGTTTAAGGATAAGAGTTGAATGAAGTGTATACATTTTCCAAAACAAATGTCCTTCTAATTCTTACAAACTGACTTGCTGGTCTTTTATGCTTGCATTGCCATGTTGCAAAATGTTAAAAATTCTGATGTTCTCAGAAGTTTCAGACAGGTGGTGGAAAGAATTTCCTTCTGTGCTCTGCAAGACTGGGAAAGCTGTTTGATGAAAAGAGTGTGGAAGATGGCTGTTTTGTGTGAATGACACCTGCAAATTCTCACCTACATTCACTCTCCAAACCACTCACGCCTTAAAGTTTTTGAAGATTAATAGGATGGTTAATGGGCCAGAATCAACACATGAGGGCTGCAGGCAGCCATTCAGCTGATCCATGAGTCCCAGCTCCCAGGATAAGCACTGCTGCTGCCTCTCATTTGCAGCAGTTAGTGTGTTGCTCTGTTCCTTATATGACATCAGCCCTCCAAACCGAAGATAAAAATTCACCACACTGAGCCAGATGTTACAATACTTCTCTCTCCCAAACAGATGAGTGTTGCCAGGAGGTGGGGGATTATTATAAATGCAAGGCTTCCTATTTTCTATGCCATTTTCAGATTTTTTGAAAAAACAGCCCTTTTACTATTTGTAATCTTTGTGCTCAGAATGACTGACATTGTTAGTGGTTTAAGAAATGAGGATGAGGAAAGCACAGGCACATTTACTCCTTTTGACAGTAACACCTTGTATTGTTTGCTTTATCACTGATGAAAGTAATCCAACTTTCCCTCCCGCCTTAAGCAGACCCTTGACAAAATATTGACAATAGATTGATATCATGCTGAGATAGAGAAAGAACAGTCCTGTAAGTAACTGAGAATGTAGGGCTGTTACAATTTTGATCAATCCTGAGACATCTGGATGATTTTGAACTACTAGTCTTTTACTATGAAGAACAGTTTTACTTCCATAAGGACTTCCTCTCATGTTTTCAATATCAGGCTTAGCCTCTAACGGCCTTAGCATATTGCGATAATGAGATGTACACAAAGCACTGGCATGCAGCATTATTGAGATGATTTCCTTTTTGGCTCAGCCAGATTCCTGTTAAAAGTTATACAGACTCTTAAGAGACTAACGAAAGAAGAATTAAAGATCCAGCAATGGCACGAAGATAAGCCTGATGAAGCTGGAGTTAGGCTCTCATGAAATTAAAAGCAGACTTTGTATGAATACATTTATGAAATATACCATTACAATTTCATTACACAACAAAGCCACAAAGCCCTAAACCCCTTTTTTGGCCCAGGTTGAATACCTATCAAAATCCCAGTATTACTTGGTAAAGTGGGTTCTTCATTAGCATTCTTCATTGCAGAACAGAGGCTTGGATGAACGCATTCTAATTAGAAAAAAAGAAAAACAAAGCTGAAATTCGCCCTGAAATTGTTCCTGTTCTGTACTGCATTAATGGCTAAATCCCATTACATACCTGTTCACAGTATAGATTAAATGAGGATGAAGCCATAAATTTGTGATCAAATCCATCCTACAACAGCAATTTAAATGGTTTTGAGAATAAAGCATTTGACAGTTCAATACAAAGATTTATTTTAATTCTAGAAGGAGGCTATTCTCCTTACACATTTGCAAATATGTGCAAACACCTTCCACTGCCTCACAACACCATAAAATCACAATGGTTTAAAACAAGGCTTCTTCACTGAATACTTTTTAAGGAGTCAACTTTCTGAAGACAAAGGCAGATACAGGTTGCTTAGAAATTTTGCCAGCAAAAGATTGTATTATCATCATATTTAAATTGGCATCTAAGGAATCATGGTGAAAGGCATATGCAGCTGTAAGCAAACCATAGGCACCTCTTATCTGTGCTTTTGCCTATCACTGCTGTGCAGCTCTTTCTGAGGAGAAATGTCACAGCTGTATAGCAATTCAGAGAATGGCAATGGAAGTGAACATGAATGATGATATATCTACCCACAGCTGCACTTTTTTAGAATGCTACTTGCATATTTCATTTTTTGTTCCAATTAGGAAATTAATATAATTTTGCTTTGTCTCCATAGTATTGCAGTGGCTTAGGCATCCTGCATAGGTGTGATTCAGAAAAACAAAATCAGATTAAGCACTTACATAAGAAATGGAGCAATTCAGAGAATTTCAGTTGCCCAAAATAGCCAAGAAAAATATTGTAGAGATCATTGCCCTTATATTTTGAAAAAATAAAATGAAAATTCTCAGCTTCTTAAATGCCAGCTGGCATAAGGTCAAAGACATTATTAATATGATACTGTCAGTAAAATGAGATGCCTGTGAATAAAAAACATGGAAAAAAGGGAAAGATTCCTTTAGGAAGCCTTTACATTGGCAGTTTTATTTGTTCCTTACATTGAAACAAGGTCCTGGGTTTGTTCAATTAAAAAAGCTGAAAAATTATAAAAGTAAAAAAGTTTTGGGAACTAAATTGGAGATGTAGATTTACATGTTTCAAATTCCTTTTTAGCTTTGTGACAACACCTGGACTCAAATGGCACATCCATATTCAGTGGAACTTTCAAAATGCACCCGATGTTAATATTAACTTTCTCTGAATTCTGAAGAGTTGACAGAGGTAAGCCTGCGTTTATCCTGTTTCCCACTTCTTCCACTCACTGCATGCCAGGTTCAAAGACATACCTATCCATAGCCCATAGGAAAGGACTAAGGAGGTTACAAAAGTGGCTAAAATATGTCAACAGCAGTTTTACTGACTGAGGACCATGGTCTAAAATCTTCACACATTTACATAATTCTGAACACAGTTACATTTAAATTGAAAAATATATTTTAAATATAATGTACTTAGAAGATTTTATTGATTGATTCAGTTCAGCTATTCAGATTATTGTAGATTTTGTAGTCTTTTAACTATGAACACATTCCCCAGGTACCTCATGTGTCCCTTAAAAGCTAAAGAGATGATTCATGTCAAAATTCTGGAGTTGATTCATTGCAAACATACTCTAAGTAGACAGAACTGACCTTAATAGTTGCATCTGGACTCTTGAAGATCTTTTTTTAATTTTCCAGTATTTTATCTTCCAGTATCTTGAAAAACTGCCACAAAAAACCCACAAACCCCTAAGCATTCCCCAAAACAATATGCATACAAATCTTACCATTCTGACTGGGCTTTGGCTCAGACCTTAAAACAGTAAGTTTTTCAGAACAGGTAAACAACACAGCAAGGAAAACCATACAAACATCTTGATCACAGCTGCTGTATAAGTTACTCTGCAACACAGGAAGGATTCCCCACAACTAAATATCAGGGAATACATTCCATACTTATGACATATGAATTTGAAGCCTATTTCATTCCCTGAACATAAAAAGAGATTAGAAACATTCATGAATATATGGGAACCTAGAATGGAGGAAAAAGTAAGCATTCCCTAAGTGAATTTTGTAGTGGATGGTCTTTTTTTTCCCTCAAAATGATGTGCATCCATAAATGAAATTACATATTGCTTTTCACTTGCAGTCATCATATAAATAAAGAGGACAAAAAAAAAGCAAGAAAAAAGCTTTTGCTATGTTCAAATGTGACATATATATTACCTGTAATTTGATAGATCATACTAATTTCAATAATTTGTTTTTATAAATAACCTCTGTGGTTATTCTTACTTTTCATATATTAAAGTGTGCACCATGAACTGAACTTCAGGCTTGCAAAATGAAATTCACTCAAAGATTTGAATACATTTATCTTTAAGTTTAGTGGCCATTTCCAGCATTTATATATTACAGTAGTCTTTAATTAAGTCATCATATGCTACCTTGTACTGGGACCTCTAATTAGATTACTGGTCTAGATTTTGCATAGCCAAAAATCTTTGGGGTAATAATGAATTTTCACTTGCTTACTTTCTTTTAAGATTTTTTTCCTGCCTTGTTTTTCCACTAACTAATTTCCACTACTAATTTGTAGATTTTTGGCGTATTTATTAATTAGTTTTTGCTCTTGTCTGAATTCTTTTTCAGTCCGCATTTCAGCATTTAGTTCTTTCTGTAAACTTCCAGGGCCTTCTGGAGCTACAGCTTCAGCCAGTTACTTTCTGAAAGGAATTTTGTTGATTTTGTTTTTATCTAATGGCTGAGTAAGAAAGAATGTATTTAGGTCAGCAGGACATAGCAGAGAATAGATATTTGTTAGCAGATATTTGGGCAAATAAAGAGCCAGCTAAGCTGTGGAGAACATGCTGGGAATGTCTCCAGGTAGGATATCATGGTACAATATTGCAAGGTTTAGTTCTCAACATGTGACATATAAATTACCTGGAGTATCAAAAGAACTGGAGCAGTGAAGTATGCCTTTATTCAGGCTTAGGCTGCAGTGAGCACCTAGTATTTCTTCCTAGGCTGCTCTTACAGTGGGAAGTGGGCTGGGTCAAAGGAGTAGTAGGAGGGTGTATGTGACTGGTTTCAAGGACAGTAGGCAGGTGATGGGCAATGTTTTCACAGTGCCCTTGGATCAGCATGAAACAAATAAAGGGGAGAAAGAAGCTGCTTGTGGATGAGTGGTGGATGGAGACCTGGGTGGAGAAAGCTATCAGCTTATGTCTCTGAGCAGCAGGAGAAAGGCACTTTCTTTGCCCTCAAACCTGAATTTCTGGATATGATGCACTGACTTAAAGGTGAAGAAGGAGAATAGGCCCTGTTAAACAGGAGCACAGAGGCAGCTGGGCCAGAAATGAGCATTCACTCTGGAGTGGTAGGGGGCAGTGGCTGTAGACTCTGCCTGTAGTGGCTGTAGGGTGGGGAGCTGTGTATCCATCTCTATACACGCCTACTGGCACAGGAGGCTTGCTGCCTGCCAGAGGCCCTGGTAAATTATTCCTTGAAAGTAAAGGGGATTTCCACCTTTCCAGAAGTGTTCTAGTGTCTTTGGTAACTAAGCGCTGTAGTATTTTTATTTTATTTGAGCACATTAATTGCATTCAGCATTTATATTTAAAGGAGTCATCCACAGAAAACAATCTCTTTCTCGAGGACTAGGGATTTGCAGGCTAGAAAGAAGTAGAAGCCATGTGGTTTTCCATGGAAAGAAAAATTATTCTCTGTTCCTTATAATAAAGAAAACCAGCTGATTTAAGGCCAAATGATTTTTGAAGATCTCAAGCTTTAAAATATTACCCAATGACTTTTATAAAGTACATCTGCTGCTGACACTAGAGTAGATTTAAAAAAAATGTTCAGTGTTAACAGACAACAGTCTTTCTGTTGAAGTTCATGTATATGGGCATACTCTCTAATTCTCTATAACTGTTCTTTATAAAAACAGACCAAAAATATTAGCATTTTGGTTAGCCTTGCTTGAAGAGTTGTATTTTCTATGCTTCATCTCAGATATAATTCAAATGATTCCTAGTTGCACACATGAAGTAAAGTGGTAGCATGTGCTATAATCTCATGTCATGAGATGTTTTATAATTGTGGATCTACCTAGTGTTGATATTCATCTGTTCCTAATTCAAAAACATGAGACTGTTCTGGTGATAACAAATAGTAACAATCACTGGCTACATTATTGACCTATTAAAGAGGTTATAATATGTCTAATAAAATTATCTTGATGCATAAGATATCTGTCCTGAGGCTGAGGTTGTAAGCTACATAATGCTGACTTAACATGTAGTTTGCAGCACACAGCAGCCTGAGCCTTGGTGCTCCTAAAAAAATTAAACTAAAATAAGGTTCTCAGAAATAAAAGTGCAATAAATTGCACAGAAGAGCATGCCAGAAAAAATCTGGAAACATTCACAACAGGTGGGCAGGCTGTTCTTCTAGTTACTTACTTGATAAGTCTGCCTTGAAGATGGAATTTATTTTTCCAGTAACTCCCATCTGATCCCCTCTCACACACACAAAAAAAAACAAAACACATTTTTCCTCAGTTAGAACAAAAGGTTAAATTATTTCAAGTGCACACAATGATGGAAAATACTACAAAAATACCCCAAAATAGTCTCTGCCTTATTCTTCTGCTTGCTTGAGTATCCTAATGACTACTCCCTGTTCTATGGCCACCATGGGTAGAAGTGGAAAATTAGCATAAGTTGCCAAGTGCATGGCATGACATTGATTAATGTACAAGAACATCCCTGTCCTCAGATCTCTGGAGTCATTAGCTCTTATTAAGGCTTGTGTATTTTTATATATATAAACAAACACTTTTTTTTTTTAATGTGATATCGGATTTATCAATGGCAAAGAAAATACTTAAAATATTTTGTAATTTATAATAACACAGATAAATGTTGCGCTCCTGTAATGACATGCACTGCCAAGCAGGAACGTAGACACCCTATACTTGGAGTGGTGATACAAAAAATTCTGACATCTACTTGTATACTCATTTAAAATGTACTCCTTTAAAGTTCTTGTATTCAAAGAGACTACTGCATAAACAGAACATACTAAGCCCAGCTAGGTTCTGGATATGATTTAGTTTACTGTGAATGACAGCCAAGGCAGACTATATGGCCCATTCCAATTTCAATCTGCCCTAATTCCCTTTATGACTTTATTATTTAGTGCTCTTTTACTGCTTAGAGAGACCTAAACAGGAAGACTCTGGGCGTTCTCTTTTCAAGAAGTGGGTGGGATGAAGTTCTTCAGAGAAAACAAAATATGATCCACCTACAGATCATGTTAGGCCAGCTCCCCAATTTCCTCTAAGTAGATCAGAGGCCTTTGTTGCCTTAGTTACTGGAACTATCTACTAGTCTCCAGGCTCCCAGTCTCCAAACAGAACGTCCTCCTGCATTTTTGATGGCAGTGTAGGATGGGAAATATTAACTTTAATGTTTTTCGATTTTATTGTAAAGAGTAGAAGAGTAGATTATTTTATTTGCAGAAAATAAAGTAATAAAAAAATCAACTCTCACAAAAATATTCTGCAAGATGGCTGAATGGAGGGAACATTGTGTGGGAGAGGGTTAGTACCTCCAATGAAGCAACATTCATTCCTTTATTTTCCATTACTTTCTTAACAACAGAAAGAAGGAGCACTGAAATCTGTATGCGAAGTTTCAAGGTTCAAGTAGACAACAGCAGTTACACTGGCAGAGCCAGAGCACCGAAGCTTGTGAAACACTCATAAATACTCCAGGTAAGATTTCAAACTGTTCCCCTCACCAGAAATGCAGGTATTGTAGTGCTAGCTCTTAATTCTTCTTGGACATGGATGCTGGAAAACAACACATTATTTTCCCCTATGAAGCATGATCAAGTCCAATTTCCATCCTTCCTGTTCGAAAGCAAGAGCTTCAGTACAGCCATATTGGGGTGACAATTTACAATGACACGGAGGTCCCAAATAATCTTTAAGAAAGTAGAAAGTCCTAAAAACTTGATGGATTCTCTTCTTTCCCAGGATGATGTGATATGATGTAGTGATACTTAAAATGTATCTCACCTTGTGTGGCCACAGGCTCCCTTGGCCTGCTAATCATTCTTATCCCAGAATGGTCCCCAGTCCACTGAGAACAATTTTTGGGGGATTAAGTGTAGGCCATTTTAACTCTGAAAGCTGGAGCAAGATGAACACCAGCACAAGACTAAGGTGAGATGGTATGGCTGAGGTGACAGTGAGTTAAAGGAGCTTGAACATGAGACTAATATCATTGAAATACTGAGGCTAATCTAAATGAGCAAGTAAATGTTTTCTGTCATTGCCTGCCATGAAGATCAAGTCAGAATGCTCTTAATTTGTGTGATTTTGAGTAAATTCAGAATTTTGACCCAGATTAACTCAGATTTTAGAAGCTAACAACTAGAGTTTTACAAAAATTTCAGATTATCATAAATCACGAATGAAATTGAGAACACTAGGATGCAATTTTAAAGCATTTAATTAAATTTAATAATTGTTTTTACTTGTAGCATTAAACTATATATAGTTTATATTTTTATATAAACTATACATACTAGGAGAGTGTCCAACTCTATTTCATCATCAATGCCCTTTTACAGTACTTCTGCTTTGTTCAGCTGAAAGTAGAATATTTTATTGTTATTTCCAGTAATTTCCTGACAGCCATTCTCTACAGTATTGTAACATTATTGAAACTGCAAAATATTGTTTAAGTTGACCTTCCATGCTGTTGCTTAAATGGCAACTTATTTAATACAAACCTCACAAATACGTAATACTTTAGTTTTTTTAATGTCAATTTCTTTGTGTGGCACTCTTCCTAAACAAAAACTTGTTCTGAAATTATCCAGCATAGTTCCTTTCCAGAGCTAAAGGCTGATGCAAAGTAAATTTTTTTTAATGACTGTCAAAATTCAAATTGTTGTAAAATCTTTTACAGCAGGATTTGCAGTGGATTTTTTTCTGAAAAGATTGTTAGTGGAACTGCACTTTTTGAGATTAAGGGATTGGTTTTTTTTATTTTTGGCGAATCTATTTCATCAGAAATATTATTTGTACTAATAGTAAATATGAAGCATAATTGACAAAGATTTGACATGTCCTGGAGCTTGAATGTACAATGCCTGTCCTTACTCACATTTCTAAAAGTAATCTTCTACAAGCATCTAGTATATACCTCTTCAGCATTTCTATTTCCCTAGTTTTCATTCCTTCATAATTGAAAGCAAAATAGATGGCTTCCAGAGGCTACCTTCAATGCAGTGAATGCATATAAAATGGAGCCATGATAAGTGCTATTAAAAAATTAAAACTTTTAATCAGAAGAATGGTGGAGTAACCCATAGAGCTGAACGGGAGTCAACGAGCACACCTTGGCTTGTTTCTCAAAACCCTTAACATTTTATTTTTATGGAAGTCCAAATCTGAGCAATAATTTCTGTTTTTGTGTGGAAACCTGCCTAAAACTGAGAAAGGGTGACTTGAGCTCTTCCGATTTTTGAGGTTCTGGCATTTTTTGAGGGTGAGACGGGAGCTGGGGCGCGCGAGATCCTTCTCCCAGCTTCCAGAAGTGGGCCAGCCAGTGAAGACCCATACAAAAAAAGAGCGCCCGAACCCAAGCAGACCTCCAAAACACCGCGGAGGAGGGGAACCAGGAACTGGAAGCTTTCTCCAGGGCAGGCCTTAAGCCCTCGGGCCC
>VWYI01008099.1:21426-54177 GCA_013399455.1 Anthoscopus minutus | reverse complement strand
CGGTCCCGGCCAGCGGAGCGGCCGCGCCATGGGCGCTGAGGCGGGCGGGCCGCGGGACCCCGCGCCGGGCCAGCAGCTCCGCGCCCTCTTCTACGCGCTGCCGCCCGGAGAAAGCTCCTTCCGCACGGTGGAGGAGGTGCCCGACTACGTAGAGAAGGTGAGAGTCTCCTCCTTTCCCACCCTGGCTGCATCCCTCGCCTTCCCCTTTGCCCACCTGCGCCTGTTTTCAAAAGCCACCGGCGCCTCACAGAAACCATGCCCGCGAAAAGGCGCCTAAATTAAGATAAAACTGTCTTTCTCTCATGGGCTTTCTGCCTGTAAGCTGCCAGTGTAACTGTGCCCTCTGATTTCATGTATTTAAAGGATGATTTCTCCTGGTACCAAGAGCTGGAGTTTTCAGAGAAGCACTGCTAATGTCTGAGGGTTGGTGCTAAAGTTGTATCCAGCAGCACGGGTAAGATGAACAGTGACAGCAAACTGAACTGAGGAAACAAGAAAATATGATATTGTGTTTCACTGTTATGGTTCTTAAAGCAAGCAAAATGTCAAGTCTCTCTGTGCCCTTAAGTCAAGCTCAGTCAAAGACAGAAAAATAAAAGGTTTCTAATTAAAATAAAAAATAAAGATTGTTTAAGAGAATTTAGAGCAAATATTTGTGTTGGGACACTGCTGTGTCCTAAATATCCAAGGCAATAGTACAGAGGTCAAGAGTGAGAACTCCCTTGTCAGCAGGCAGCAGCATATCCTTCCCTCCCACCCTGCCAGTTTATGCACTTCCAAGAAGATACCTTTGCTCCCTTCTGTCCTACCTATTGCAGGTATCTTGATTGTCAGCTCCTTCTGAACCCAGATCGATGTCAGCTGTTCACAGAGACAGCACATAAACACTATTTTTCCCTTGACAAAGTAAATTCAGCCCAGCTTCAGTAAAGAGCTGCACTTCTTACATGGGTCTTGATACTTCTGACTAACTCCTCTGCCAGGTATACCTTGGACTGCTATGCAGTGGCTGCTGGCAGACTGCAGTGGGGGTGTCATGGGCTCTGCAGAGCAGTGCAGCACCAGCAGCAGCTTTCTGGGAATTGTAGTATGCAGCAATCCCTCACTGAGGGGTATTATCAGCAAAGGTTGCATAGGGTAAGCAGAAAGCTGCAAGTCCAGCCTGTGTGTAGAGTGTCTGTCAATAGACTGCTGTCCTCAGAGGTGTTTTGCAACTAACCTGATAGTGTCATGATCACAGAAGATTAATAGCTTTGCCTAGTCAGCTGATCTCTCCCTCCAGCTCTCTCTACTATCTCAGTCCTCTTTACTATTCCCACATTTCCAATGAAATATCATTCACTTTCTTGTCTGCAGCATACCCTAACATCCTTGGGCTTTCTTTTCCCATATGCAGTATTCAGGTCCGACATTAGCCAAACCTGGAATTTCTTTTACTAGGCACACAGTTGGAAGTCTGTGAAAGGATTCTTGATGCTCTGAATTATGAAAGTGCCTGCAGGCTTCTGCTGTTGTAGAGCAGTGTTGTAATAAGCCTGTAAAGGAATATTTCTCACAAAAAAACCCCCACTAAAACAAGGATTCCCATTGCAGTTATATTTTGCTTAATTCCTATCTTAGATGAGCTGTGTTAGATTTCCCTCCTGCATTTGTTGCTAGAACAGATCTTGATGCTTGTCTAGGTGGGCATATAAAAGTATTTTAGTGGCATAGCCATTTTAACTCTTTTGGCTTTGGTCTGACTTAAGGCAGAGTTCATCCATCCTCTTCTGGCCGTGTTTATGGGCAGATGGCAGCTATCTATAGTCTCTCTCCAGCTGCTGTTCTTGATTGTTTAGTGAACAGTTACACGAGCAGTATGTCCTTTGGATTCAGCAGCAATAGATTTAATAGTGACCTCATGAGCCATTCAAGGAAGTCTTGGGAGTGCTAACTCCTTTAGTTGGTACAGATACAGAAGTGGATATCTGAGCTCAGTTCAACACAGAACAAATAAAAATTCTAGAATAAAGCTGGTACCAAATGAAGGCCTCAGGTCATATAATTCACTCTAAAAGACAGCAATGATGATGATGTGTGTGGAACAAACTACTGATTACATTAGTGTGTCCTAAATAGCTTGGGATTTTTCCTTTTTATTTTCTGAGACACTGTAGTAGAATTTGCTCTCTTGGGTATCAGATGGATGAAAGTATTTCTAGGACATTAGATGACGTGGGCACAGCTCTGGGGATATTCACCATCCAACATTAATCAGGTGACAGAACCTTCCAATTTAGCCAAATGTTTATGGGCTTAGCAATCTTGCAAAATTGAGATGGTTGGCTTACAAAATACAGGCACTTCACAGAAGTGGCACCTTTAAGCTAGTCACCTGTGCTGTTACATCTGGGTAGGACATGACAGCAGTGGGTGAAGCAGCTCTAGTTCTGAGAAGAGAATAGTTAGCTTAAGTTGTGCAGTGCAGTGTACTTTCTGTTTCTGGTTATATTACTTCCATTTTCAGAAGCAATGGTCCCTGCACTGTTGCTCTGTATGTTGGCAGAGCTGTATGTAAAGGCCTCAAGTCCAGTTCAAAAAAAATGAGCTGATCATGTGCTACCAGTGGCAAGTAGCAAAGCCTGCAGCAGTTCCCAGGGTGAAGTCACACTTTCAACAAATCCAAAAAATTCTGGTAAAAAGGGTGTGACTCTTGGATAATCATCATAGAATTTATTTTTATAAGACTCTTTGTCATGTAGAATTCAAATCCCTTGACTTTTCCTTGTTTCTGGGAAGTATGTAAATTTTCTTTCTCCAGGACAGGACACCCTGATTTTTAAAATCTATACTTATGCTTGCACATTCCTTTTAAGAGCATCCTCTTTCCTATGGGTGTAGGCTCTGCATGCTCTGTTTCTTGTTCTTGGTGGTGGGGGTTTTTTTGGGGTTTTTTGTGGTTTTTTGGGTTTTTTGTTTTGTGTTGTTGTTGTTGTTTTGGTGGTTTTTGTTTGTTTTTGTTGTTTGGTTTTTTGTTTGTTGTTATTTTTTTATTTTTGTTTTATTGCCTCACAGTCTATAGATGGGCAGGTGGAATGATTATTTTTGTTTGCCGAACACAATTTTCATAAGCCATAAATTCACTTTGTACCTTGCTGTGGTCTGAAATTATCACTTGAGCTCAATGAAGGCTTCCATGAGTCATACTTCAGAAGAGAGAGTTGTGCTGAGAACCCCAAAATGAAAGTTTTAATAATCACTGTTTTCCTTTTTGATTTACTCTTTTCAGAGCCTAAAGAATAAATTCACATTTAAACTCAATTCACATTTTAGGATTTGCTCCTAAGTAATGAGGTACAGAACCTTTATATTTAGTTTAACTTGAAAGTTGGGATTCTTATGAGGATCTGGGACTTTAAGAAAACAAAAACTGTTTCAAGAATTGCAATAAAACTATGAATATATGCTGAATTTCAACCTAGAGTATTATTTTTTGCAACAGTATAAAATAGAAACTGATTTTAAATGATCCTTTGCATTCTGTAGAGTTAGTTACTTAGAATGGAACCCTCTTAGCAGTACTCAGAGTAAGGCTTTCAAGTTATGGATCAGTTATTCAGGTAAACCACAAGCTAATGCAAATCTCCATTAAGTATTTCTGCCATTAGGTGAAGAGAAAAAAACTGGAAACAGAGAGAGAAAAAGCATTTATGGACCAGAAGGTGCCAAAAGAATGTGTCTTATGTCTCTGACCTGTAATGCCAACAGTGGCTATTAACTTCATGCCATTTTGTTTGTAGGGATAACCCTTGAAAACAGTTGGAGAGATAACCAACCTCAATGGGTTCCTTAAATGTCTTCACTGGCCTTTTAACTGAAACAAAAAAAAAAAAAACAAGAAAAAAAAAGTACTGGTTATGTTAGTGAGACTATTTTCTCTCTTACTGTCTCCTTTTTTTCTGAATTATTTGCATTTTTCTGTTGCATTACAACTCATCCTTAAGCTGTGGGCTGGTTGGGTCTGGAAATGCCTTTTCATTCTCCATGACAATAGCTCTCATAGTCACATAAATAATACGTACTAGCCTTCATGTAGTTGATCCCATTGATCTGCTTTGGACCAAGCTTAATGTAGGTGTGTGAGAGAGAGGTAGTAATTTCTTAGACAGTAAGGAGTATGCCATAAATCTCTCCTTTTACAATCTCCTTGATGAGCAGGAGGTTAAGGATGGCTGAATGTTTCTTTATTCTCCTTGCTATGACACTCCCCATTTGTGAGTCAAAAAGTAGTGCCAAATGCTTGGCAGTTTCACCGTGGGAGGAAAATATTTAATGAAGTCAATAAGACAGAAGTTATAATAGTGTTCAGTAATACAAAGTCAAGTATTTCAACTGTTTCAGAGGTTGCTAGGTGAAATGAATCATCACATGGAATACAGACGTTGTGCATTTCCTATTAACTGTTTTTATTTCATGAATAAAGCACCTCACTTTCTCTCTTCTGAGACCATTCAGTTTGCTCTGCAGACTTTGCTGTTCCATACCTTAAAAGCGCTTGTAATATGTGCTAGAACTGCCTGTTAATATTGTCATTAAGTGTTTTGTAGTTTTTCGTATTAAACCACTTTTTTCTCTGCTGGAGTGTACAGCTGTGATCAAGCTTTGTTTTGCTAAGTTAGGAATCTGTTATTTGATTATATCAATTAGGAAAAGTACATTAAAAGTTGCATTTCTTGTTAGAAATGAAGCGGCTATAACAAGCAAAACAAGGAGTATTTCTATTTTTATAGAATGTTTCATTGATTTTAAATGGAAGGGTTTAGGTTTCCCTTATTCTTTTATATTCTCTTTTATAATACATTATCTTATTATTTCTTATTTATTCCACATATTGAAAGATTTACCACATTGGTTTTTTTTGGGTGCTGTTTAGCCTTTGCACAGGTCTTCCCTTGCTTTCTAGTTTTTTATGTCATCAGTTGGTGCCTGTCACAAACAGGCTTTTAGATGCCTAAAATGCTGCTACAGAGTAAGCTAGGCACCTAAATTCAAAAGTGTCATGTTGATATTAATCTCTGTTCATCTGTTATTGTAACCTAACCCTGTGCTGCTGAAGTTTATGAACTTCCACATTTTCTAGACGCTATAAATCTCTTGCTGTTTGCATGGTTTGAATCATCCAATTCTTCTTCAACTGAGCAATCTGGTCTATATCCATCTTAGTCTCTTTAGTGTCCCAGCCTAGCAGGAATTCCCAGATCATGTCTCACTTGGCAACAAAAATGAGCACCCTCCAAAATGCAATGGCATTTGCAGAGACAACATGCTTCTGTTAAAATGTTGTATGGGTAGGAGCAGCCTCTCTTGTACAGCAGTGCAGTTTGGAGGGTTCCAGGCAGTGAAGCTGCTGGTGGGTGTTTGCAGGTCATTTGAAGGGAGCCAGAAGCAGCAGCAAACTTACAGGGTAAGTATGGCAGTGTGGTGCCTCCCAGAGTGGTGCAGAAGTGCTCTTGCATTCCTCTCGTCCTGCAAAACATGATGGGAATTTTATGCCTTAGTATAACCAAAAACCAGTTGCCTAAATGTCTCAAAGGTCACCTATAAGTTTTCTACAGAGCAAGGGAGGCGGTTGAAGGAGCATTCACATGCAGAGAGATCTGATGACTCCTTCCCATTTTCATTGCCTCAGGCCTTCTAGATTTTGGTGGTGATGGCTAAAACACTGCCACTGCCTAGTTCCTTCCAAAGCAAGGGCTGATAGGATTCCAATGTCAATGCAAGGACTCGCTGAAGTGCAAGGGCTGATAGGACTCTAGTGTCAATAAAATAAATATGCTCTACCACTTACTGTTACTCAAGCCTTTTTCTTGTTGCCTGAGATGATAAAAAATTGAGAGCAGGTGTGACAGTCTTTGATGATGAAAAATGATGTTGTCACTGAAATGTTACCAGTCCTACCACCAGTTATAACCACACCTTTCACTAATGGGTGCTGTTGCTGTGCATTTTCAGCTTGCCAGTTGATCTTACTTAGAAGATGTACAGTGAGAATTTAATCCTAGGCTGAAGCAGTGTTGTGAATGAGAAATGTTTCAGGCTTGCTCATCATTATACTTTTCCACAGAAAGGCAGAAAACCATTTTGCAGTCAGTACAATCCCAAAGAAAAAGGGGAACATTGTATCATTGTCACTTGGTTTGGGAAGAGAACATGGTGTATGGCCCGAACTGGAACCTGCATAGTTACTGAGTTCACTGATGAAAGAACATACAGAAGAGCTGTTGCTGTCTGCAGTGAAAAGCATGGCAAAAGAAATGCTAAGCAGAAAGAAATTCACTTTGCTGTCTTTGAGATAATAATGTTGGATGCCAAATTCAGTGACTGAAAACACTCAAAAAACTTTGTATGACATCAAATCCAAACCAGATTCAGTTCTGCTTTGTGGTTGGAGGAGTCCACAAATATTGGTGCTCTCACTGATTTACTTAAATATGAGAAATACAAGTTTAGAAAGACTTTTGAGCTTTGTTCTGATGTTTGAGTTTATTTGCAGAATATGCAAAAGAAAACATTGTGGGAGGAGGTTACTGCAATAGATTTATGCTGGTGTTGTGGATTAAATGGTAGCCTTGGTCTGATTTGTAAGGTCCATGTGGATCTTTATTACAGGAGTAGCTCTAAGTGCACTAAAGTGCCATCCAATCTGAGAAGCATCTCACTGCATAAAACGTTGTATCTAATTTTATTTTGTTGTGACTTTTTTTTTCTTTTTTTTTGCAAACTATTTTTAGAGTATTCCATTCTTCATTACTTTTATTGGGCTGGAGTTTGCTGTCAGCTGGATTCAGAAGCGTAAGCTGCCGGGTCGGATCAATGATGGCATAAGTTCTCTTTCCTTAGGTATCCTGTCCCGACTTCCAGAGTGAGTATACAAATACAGTCTTGAGATTGTTTGGGTTTTAATCACTAAGAAGGGAGAAAATAGAACTATCTATTGAAGTAGTTATTGCTAATCCAAAAGGATTAAACAAGGCATCTGGACCTTTCTTTATGCAATTAAATTTTGGTGACATGTATAAAATCTTTCTAATCTTCAAGGGTGAAAATGATTCTTACAGAGTGTTGTCCAGCTCCACACTACCAATTCATCACCATTTATATTAATCTATATTGGACCTTGCTGTCATCTTCTGCTGTTTCTGGGACTTCACCTGACTTGACTATATATGTTAGACTAGATTTTAGAATCTGGATTTTCTTTTATTAAAATACAGAAAGAAGACAACAAAATAAAACCCAACAAATCAAGTGTATTATTTTTGTTAGCCTTTAAGAATAAAACTCTGTGCATATAAGCAGATCAGTAGAATTGTGAATATGTATGTGATCCAAAGTGCTTTGACCACAGTCATAATCTTATGTTTGACTTCAAAGGACTTTAATTCCTGAGAGAATTGTTAAAAACACAATCATATAAATTACTCTCTTATGTAAAGGCCATAAGATTTACCTGAATTAATTTGGTGAGCAGACTTATATTTTAAAGAAATAGCCACTGTGGATTAACTATGAATCTCAGTGAAAGAAACCCAGCAAATTCTTTATATAAATTGCTCCAAGTGTTTTCCAGCACCTATAGTTAATTGTAAGTAATATCATGTTTTAGATATGCCTTTGCATGATATGAGCTTCCAGATGATAGATTTTATTGCATCTTTTCATGTCAAATGGGATTGCATTTCTATTCCCCATATATGAATTTTTAGGTGACCATTAAATTGTATGTAACCTCTTCATTATAAGAGGAAAAGTTTTTTTAATTTGATTTTGACTATATGGTGTATTTGCAGGTTTTCCAATTATTCCTGCAGTTCTTTTTCAGAATCCTCTGCAGTTTTTCAGCCTTCTTAGTGTTGATGTCTCAAGTGCACTCCATATTTCAGAAATTACTATATCAGTGCCAAATAATGAAGTCATTTGTTCTCTATTTCTACTTGTTTTTCCTCCCTTTATATATCCCAGATCCTTTGAGCCATCTTTCATCCCTGAATTCTTTTTTGGATTCTGTGGCTTACGTTCCTCATTCATAGGCAATATGTTCTTATATTTGGCCTCAGAAATACATGGATTGTACATTTGGTCCTTCTGAAGTAGCCTGAATCCATGAAAAATTATTTTTACCTAGAGATCCCTGGTTTATGTCACTGAAAATTTTACTAGAAATCTTTTTCAATCCAGATTCTTGATCAAATACATTAAAAGAGCATAGCAACAACAACAAATTATCCCTTCTGGCTAGTAGAACTCATCTTTTGAAATGTGTAGAGCACCCTTTGTAATTTATTGATCATTTGCCATTTGATTGCTTTTTAAAGCTTTCTAATCAATACAATCTTTGACGAGGTCCGTTAGGTACAAAGGCAATTTGTGATTGATTATGTTAATTATCAGTAGTAAGTACCCTGATGAAGCCTTTTAAAGACATGCTCCAAAACTCTTCAAATATCTGAAAATGACAGGCATGAGCTTCAATACGAGAAATAGTCAGCCATAATGTTAGGTCTTCAAACAAAGTTATGTCTAAGTTATTTGAGAATTTTGTGAAGTTATTTTTACAGCAAGTGTACTGCCTATATTCCAACCATTTCTAATGGCTTGTGAGAATGATCTTGAAGGAGCAATATGTTTTATGAATTAATATGTTTTATGAATTAATTAAATATTTATCAACAGATTAGATTTGTGTGCAGCAAAACACAACCCTGATAATGGGTTGCTGTAGTTTGCACAAAGCTAATATTGAAATGGATCAAATGTCTCTTCTTCAACTTAACCCAAATTTTTTAAACTTGAAAGGCTTACCGTGCTGAATATTTACCTTTATTCATCTGAAATATTCAGAACTGATTAAGTTAAACAAAGGGCCTGAAATACATCTAAAGTAAATTTGAATGGTTTTGCAATTCCTTTTGGCTTTATTTTAAGAATACTGAAACACTTGAGATACGCACATTCCTGGAAGAAATGCTTGCTAAGAAAACTAGTGTTGTGTGTGTGGAATGCAGCTTTGCAAGGTGCTGAGTACTTTTTATTATTTTGGCACTCAGTCCTTTGCTGCAGAATTTGGCTTGTGGGCCATGCAGTTTTCTTTTGCAAGGTTGTTTCAATTGAGTGAACCAAATGATCCTTAAGGACTCAAAAGTTTGCAGAGTCAGGCAAATCTCCAAGATCAGTACACCTATTTATTGTTACACCAGCACAAAAGGTCTCTTCCAGGTTGCTTGTGCAGCTCTCGTGACTGGAAATACCAGACTGTCCTCAGCAGTTCTTTCCAAAGAAGAGTCTTATAACACTTTTAGCTTTTTGGCTGAATGTGGAAGAAGCAGGCAAAATACAGACTTCCTAAATTATTCAATCTCATGTTAGTATCACAATTCTAATGGTAACTGCTTAGTGTAACACCTCTTTTATAAGTAAGAGGAGTTGTGAATAACATACTGGCTAAAACAGACTGGCTAAAAAGGCTCTAACTGAAAAAAACAGAACACTTCGCCCTTCTGTGCTTCCATGGTGTGAAAGAACTGGGTCAGACAAAAAAAGGGGGAAAAAACAGCACAGGCAAAAATCTGTTGCTAAGACTTTCACTTCAGTCTTTCCCTTTCTGGAGGAAAAAAGGTAGGGGAAGTTGACAGAAACTGCTAAAACAATATTTCAGCAGAACCCACAGCATCAGGGGAAATAGTAGTGCAAATCATTAACAGCTGAAGGTTAGATTAACACACCATTGATTGTATCCTCTCCCAGGGACTAATTTTCATTTTCTCAACTAGAAGCAATGGTTTGCCGCTTCCTTAAAAAAATCTGTGGTTGGGTCTAAAATGGTGGCTTCAGTCTATTAGTTAAAATGAAGCTTCAAATGTGTCATTGCAAAGAGGTCTTTACATTTAATGAAAAAATTAGGAGTCACTAACCATATTCAGCCTCTAAGTATTTTTTCTATTTCACAGTCTGTATAAGAGAACTATTGCATGTCTTGAGGGCAAACAGTGTTTATTTAGTGTTTCATACTTCAGCTTTCTGTTGAGAAAGTGCAAATCATAAATTGTTGATACTTGTATACCAAATATTAAAAATGAAGGTGCAAGAGGAAAAGTCTAATCAGACAAAGCAATGTTTTTA
The DNA here is from genome assembly GCA_013399455.1 of Anthoscopus minutus. Taxonomy (NCBI): domain Eukaryota; kingdom Metazoa; phylum Chordata; class Aves; order Passeriformes; family Paridae; genus Anthoscopus; species Anthoscopus minutus. The sequence continues at coordinate 44,019 of VWYI01008099.1, read as the reverse complement.
TTTTCATGCTTATTAGACTCAACAACATGCAATAAGTTGAATGATTTGTGCATACATATCTAATGTAAAGTAGCCCATACATTTCTTAAATATAATTTTCTCTGCATTAATGTGTACTATGCATTTCCCTGCATGTATAAATACTAAATGTTGTATGGAATTAAAATTAATTTGGGAGAAAGGAGAAATTTTTATTACTAAGTTTACTCCCAGCATCTTAAGGGTTGGTAAAAAAATACTGAGAATTTTTCTTCTAAATAAATAAATAAATAAATAACTTTTCTAGCTAACCATTGCCAAGAGACTTGAAATGCTGCTTTAAAAATACTCTCCCAAGAGAAAGTTTATTTTGGGTATGAATATCCATTTTACAAGTATGTGCATTATTTCATTTTGACCCATTTCTTCTTTTAAAGCAGCAGAACATAAATCAAATCAAAAAGTGTTTGGGGGATAACTGAGGTAGGTATGTTTTCAAACTAGTTGGGAAAGTATTTGTTTTTTATGGTCATGCTCAATTGCCAGTTTTAGTGTTCTGCTCTGCAACACAGTTGTACAGTGTATACATATATAAAGTATGACACAGTTTGGTCAGTCAAGTCTGCAACGAACTCCATTTCTAAAGAGAATATTGCAGTCTGTATATAGTTTTTACCTTGATTCTTGAATAAGAGAAAGCTGGAGTTCTCTGAATTATTGAACATGAGAATGCAATGAGTAAATACTTTTTGATTAGTTCATGCTCTTAAGAATCTTAAGATATCTACACATCAGCAATTAAATCAAAGGAGTACAAATCCTATTTCTGCTGTAGACCAGTGTATTCAGTTTTTTACATCATCTGGATTTTAAGTAATATTTTTTCAGGAGCTGGATTGAAGAGGCAGTTTCATGTACATTTTAGACCAGCAGTGCTTCCAGATGAAGCACCTTTGATTGACTGGTGCTTCTGGTTGCTCATTCCTTCCTCTGTACCTTCACCCCTCTTGGGCCAGCATCAGCATTTGTGTTGCCCTGTGGTGAAGTGACTTGGGAAGCAGGTTCAGCACCTCCCCATCACATTAACCTGCATCAATTCTTACTGTGTCTGTGCACAATATTGTACTAGAACAAGAGCAGCCGGAGTTACAGGACAAAAAACATTCAATGCCTTTGTAGCATTACTGAGTTATCTGCTCTAAAACATACAAAAAACCGCAATCTGAAACCAAAAGTTTTCAGTTTTTAAGACTAAAAAAATTGCAGACTGATTAGAATACACTAGCTTCAAGTTGGTGGAAGTAATTCACAACCTTGTGGAGCTAAGAGTGTCTTGACAGAACAGAAAATATTGCCTACATGGAGTTAACCATTTGAAGTATGTGCTGGTTTCCTGAAGTATCTCTTCATCGTGACTATAGAAAATTATAATCTCATAAATTACTGACTGCATTTCTTAAAAGAAAATTGGGTACACGCAGTTTCTCATAAATTATATTTTCACTTCAAGACTTATTAGGTACATTTTTTCTCCACATCTGTTTGCCTAAGACTTTGGACAGATGTTTGTTTAGAGCATGGTCAGATGTGTTGCTTCTGGTCCAGCTGCCCCCTCAGATCTGCCAACATAACTGCACATTTAATTGCTCCCTAACCTGGTCCTCACAAAGTGATCTCACTAAAAGCAGAAACAAAAGCCCCCCAAGAACTATAAAAGAGGTGTTTAAGCTCAGCTGCATTCATTTTGACACAGCCAGGTCAGGGAGCAGCTATGCATGCAATTATGGTGGCAGGTCTGAGGGCTGGTAACCACCACACTTAGGGCAGTGATGAGCAGCTGGGGCCAAACTGGAAAGGTAGTCACTTAACCTGGTTAAATGGGAAGTGGAGCTGCTGTGCCATGCCTTGCCCTTAAACCAACTGAACTTCTGGCTACTGTGCTTCTGTCTTTTTTATACTCCCTTACATAGTCCTCTCTTTCACTTGTGTTGGTTCAGGTGCTCATCTGATCCCAAATGGAGTGATTTTAGTTCACTCTGTGAGCAAAAAGGTATTTGCTTTAGGCAGAGAGACAAGCAAATTGTCTGGGAGTGGAAAAGGGGCAGCCAAGAGCTATCAGGCTTTAGGTTCAGTCTCTACAGAACCTGCAGTCATGCAGTAGCTAGTTATGGCAGTTTAAGGTAATGTCAATAGATGTGTTCAAAAAATAGAATTTTTAATAAGTAACAGGCCTGAAGAGGCAGAATCTCTCTTCAATACTCACCCACCTATTCCTCCCACTCTCCAAGTAGCACTAGGTAGTTACATATTTCACAAAAGCACCCTCCTGGCTTCACTCTCCCATATACACTGTTGATTATTCCCACATTTCGGCAAAGGTCACAGCCCTCACAGCTCTGTCAAAGGAACAAGTTTTGAATTAACTCACTAATCTTCTGTAGGTAAAGCAGTCAGAGTGAGATAAACAATTTCAGTAAGGGGGTAGTGGTGTGCAGCAGGATCTGATAGAATTTTTAGCAGGCAAGTCTGACTCTGGAAAGGGATTTTCAAAATCAGTTCAGTTAAACTCACAGCAGTAACTGTCTTACCTGAACAGTTTTTGTTGAATTTAGTTTGTTGTTTGGGTTGTTTTTTTTGGTTGATTTTTTTCTTTAACTCTGGTTTTCATTGATGAACCGATTGGGACTAGGTTAGTAAATTAGATAGTCCTGTATGGATTAATTAGTCTATGTTCTTACTGTATCACTTCAGTGCAATTTTATAATTTTGTTGTAAATCATGCTGTGTCCTCCAGTAATTCCAAATCCAGCTGTGCCCAGTAAAGATGCTAGTGCTTCCTGCCTGCTCTCTTATGCTCGTCACTACCTCCCTAATCTACCATCTGAGCCCTTCCCAGGCATATCAGCAGCCTTATCTTCAGAGGTTTCAGCTGTAGAATTTTGGTACTCTGGTACCATTTGTTTGAAGCAGGCTGGAGAACACATGTGGGCATAGCTGCTGGAAGAACACAGGAATACCAGTGAGACAGTGCTACTTTTTAGTGATGACTAAGTAAAGATCTGAGCCAGAATTTGAATCTCTGGAGTTTCTAATGAAATAGCATATAGGCTACCTTGCATTATAAGGAAGGATTTGGGAGAGCTTGGATATTCTCAAACTAATTGACTGAAACAACTGGTAGTCCCTATCTACCATAATGTTCTACAGATTGCTGTTTTTCACACAAACCTGTTAGGGATCCAGTTACTCTTTTAAGTTGTTCTTACACAGAATGCATATTTTTTCACATCCTTGGTATTGTATCATGGTTTTTTTTCTGTACAGTGAGGCCAGTAAGTGGCTTGGTGATTGCCTCTTCTTAATGTCACAGCCCAGCTTTACACCTGCCATATCTTTAGAAGCAAAGAGAAGTTGTCAGGGTACATTTTCAAATATACTTGTGCTCTTCTGTGAAAGTACATACTGTGAACTGAATTTACCCTTATTGAAAATATGGTATTTAGTTCAGTTGTCTCTGTAGCTCACAAAATATCCTGATTTCTCAAATCCTTTAAATGTACAGATTTTTTTATTTCATGTTTTTGTATTTTCTTTATGCTAAATTGTGTAATTTTTCACACACTTTGAAAAAAATCTCTAAGAAATTGCTTCTGTATAGAGTACCCTTCTGACTGAAGGACATCTCTACTAAACAATGAATTAATCTTAAATCAGGACTCCACTAGATGGAGCACAGGGGTAGCATTTTTAGAGCTGGCCAATCTAGTTTTTTGGGTCAACACTTGAGAAGTTAGGAAAATTGGGGAAAAATGACTCTCAATAATTCTGTAAAACTGGGTTACAGATCTGAAAAGAATAGACTTTCACCACTATGTATCATGAACAAAAACAAACTATCTTTTAAAACAGTCAGAAGTATGACCAAAGGAGTTCAGCATAAATTCTCATGTAAATATTTTTCCTTATTTCATCATTTAATGTGCTATGATGTTTCACTGAAGCTATTTCACTGTATTTTTATAGGCTATAGGGTACTATTTCCTTTGGTTTTTTTTAATCTATCTAGAACAATTTGAATTTAATGGAATACCCTTTTCTCATTACTTGTTTATATGTGACCTTTGAGAATATTATAGGCTTGTTCCCAACTTAAACTATAATGCAAATTTACTCATTTCAGTGGAACAACCAAGTAGGACAGATCAAAATCAGACCCTCAATTGGAAAAAGGTTCTAGTCAAGCTGTTGTATTAAACTCATGTGGTGATATTTGTACAAATACTGAAAAATCAGCCTCATTTGCTTGTTGGAGATAACATTGTAGAATAATCCAGTCTGGTGTATCCAGAAGATACTGGAATAGAATTTACTGCTGGGCAGGTATAAATAGGTATAATAGCATACAGCTACCATTCTCAGTGGCAGAAGTTCAGTGGTACTGAAGGTTTTAAACTAGGTTTTTTAGTCTTTTAAAATGCCATATAATTGAAAGTATCTGAAGACCATGCATAAATTCAGGGCATAATGAGTTACTACTGTGGGTCATATTACTGAAGGCGATGGAACTTCTCATGAAAATATCTCTGTTGTATTTTTAACTGATACAATTAAAAATGTACTTACTTATGAGCAAAGAAAAACAAGTGACTTGAATTATGTAGCAAGACTAGACCTTGATAATAAAAAAGTGTAACACTGTTGCTATTTTTCTTCCAACACCTGCTGTTTCATGTTTTATTCCACCCACTACTGTACATGTATATTAGTGTCATAAATTAGAGGGTAAAAGGTGAAGTACAACAGGAATGGGTTTGGTGAATAGAAGGGCAGCTCTGTCAGGCAAAATATTGTGCAATTGTACAATACAGCTAGTAGGGACACCTGAGTCACCTCGCTTTTACTTCATTTTGAATTTGATATTTTCTTTGTCCTTGAGGAAAACTGGAGATTTGTATTGTTTAGGCTAAAATGCAGGAGAAGAAAGCCATACTGAGGAAGAGGAGAGGCTTTGATTCAGCTTTTGTGTCTGGTGGGAACATTTTCTCAAAATGTAGGTGCTATTTCCTGTAATCAAGGGTTTTCCAGAGCCTGATAATAATTTCCCAGCTGTATCATTTTGGTGAATTATTTTTTAGCCTTGGGTTATTTCATGACTGGTTTTGCATATTAAGAATGGGAGAGGAGATCATATTCATCTTGATGATAGAAAACAGGGAATAGAACTCCCACAGCTCCCTCTCCCTTTCCCTCCACCTTGTGGAAAGTTTGGCTTTGTGCTAAAGTGTGAAAAAAGCCTTGACTGCAGTGTGTCAGGCATATTTCAGCTCGATTTGTGTCAACCCTAATAAGTCAGCTGACAAGGTAATAAATTGGGTGTCTGTTCAAGACCTGGCACCTGAACAGGAAATAAAAGGGGATTTCAGTTGCAGCAGATTTGCTTTGTTTTACAACTGGATCTTTTCTCAAGGCTCCTCTACCTCCTTCTCCCTTCTTCTCTTTACTGAAATCGTGTATCAAAATGTTTATTTCAATTGTGGCTGGAGCCAGTTTTTCATCTGGAAAAGAAAGCTCTATGAGTATGCGTGGAAATGGACAGCCTATGATTTCCATTCTGAAATAAAACCTTACAGAGCATTTAATTATTCATGTATCCTGCTGTTACATAAATGGCCTGAATAATTTGAAATTATTGAGAAACTGCCTTTGTTCAGTATTTTGAAACTTTAAATTTATATAGTTTGAATCAGGCTAGGAAAACAGAATTTATTTAACCTAGGGAAACTGTATTAGTAATATCTCACTATTTTTAATGATAATATAACCTTGTGACCAGGGTGTCTTAACATGCTTCCCTCTGTGCCTGACCTCCAAGGATGCAAGTCTCTTACAGCCCTTGAGAGCTGAGCTTTTGTAGGTCCAGCTGTATGGTTGTGTTTTTTGCTCAGGGGCACCAGGTCAGTTCCCAGTGTGATGTGAAGTGGTGACTGCAATAGTGGTGAGAGCTGAGGCAGTTTCCTTGGACTATTCACTTTTGGTACACAGATCTTCCTCCATGCTTGGAAAAGAGACAACAGCTCCTGTCTCTGACCCTTTTCAGTTTTGGTGACTGTCCTGGGCACCATGGAAGAAGTTTCATAAAGATGTGATTCAGGCTCTGTCACTGTGGAGGAAGCAAAACAGGACCTTGTATTCTTTGAAATGGGCAGCTGCCTTTTCTTCCAATTAAATTTCTTCCACCTTTTCCCTCCTTCATTATCCCATAGGGATCTAGAATAAGTTGATCTTCATTTCTACATGGAGAGTTCATCTCCCAGAATTTCCTTCTTGGACTTTTTTAATTAGAGGAAGTGATAATCTGACCCAGTGGTAGGTGAAGGGGGAAATGGTTTATTAAAAACAAATATTATTGCCATTAATTAAAATATGTACGATCTTTAGAAACAAGAAGACAAGAACTCTCAAGGTCATAAGAGTTGCCTAAGTGTGTTTTGCACATAATAAGAAAATTTTCAGCAGCAATGTTCAAAATCCCAGAAGCTAAATCTATGCAATGTATTTAATAAAGTTTTCTATACAGTCTGTCTCTTTTAGGATTTATTACTCTTTATGCAGAGGATTGGACTAGATGACAAAGGTCTTACCTTTCCACTTCTGTCACATTTATGGTTACAACATTTAAATGAGGAAAAAGTATCCTTAAGTTCTCGTAGTATTTTCAAGACGAGAAGAAGGAACTTGAGGACAAAAAAAGGGGGAATACAAACCTTTAAAACTTCAAGTGAACTTTAGGAATTGTAATTGAGTGGAAGCTCTGGTCTTTCCTATCACACTGTAAATTAAAAAAAAATACTTAGTTAAGCATCTCTTCTTTCTCCAGCATGCCTAGTAATATGATGGATTACTCTAAATTAATTACAGTAATCAGCAAATATTATGTGCTGTAGAGCTGTGATCCAAGCATGAAGGAAAGAATGTACAGCAAATCGAATATATAAAAAAAGTGTTGCAGACTTAGCTCAAGTTTTACACCTTGGCCTCTGCCTGTGGAAAAAAAAAATGGACTCAAGGGTGAAGTACTGAAAGCTGATCAAAAATGGAGGAAATGCTCCAGGTCACATATCTTTGGATGTACTGCAGAGACATAATATGTTAATAAAAGCAGAAGAATAAAGTAAGAAAACAGTACCTAATAATAACTGATACTCTGTGTTGCAAGAGGTGTTTTAAATTTCCTGGTCATTGAAAAGATGTTAAGAAATGCCCATTTCTTTGTGTTTGAATAATATCTGCTCCCTTTTGACCTGTTGCAAAATGGATTGAGAATTTATACTCAACTTTACAGATTCCTCATGAGGTGAATTGTAAAAATCTGCTTGGACACATATAATCTTCTCTAAAAATATTTATAGAACACAGCTCTTATGAAAATTAAACATATTCCAGGTGTGTATGGTCCACCTTCTGGCATAGCCAATTTGGTTTGAAGTGGTAGATACACCTGTCCTTGCTAGTCAAGAGAAATTCTTCATGGTCAAACTGCTAAAATGAAATGAAATTTCATGGGGTTTGTTGTGTCTTGGTTTTCTTTGAGAGAAAAGCTTGTATGATTATAGTGAAGCTGGGAATGAATTGTAGGTAAGATGTGTACCTAGTGGAAAAAATACTAGTTCTTCCTGAGCAACAACTACTTGCAGTGCTTTAACTCTCAGGATAAAATGAGGGATGTGATACTATTATGCTTGCAGGTTCTTATTGGGAGGTTGGGATTTTCAGATTACTTTTTTTCTTCATTAATGGTGAAACTAGCACCACAGAAACTCAAGGTGTTTTCTTCTAGCTTTATTCAAACACCTGAGGGAAGAGATGCTAATGCTAGGAGTATAAAAGCTCTGAATGGATGTCTCTGCAAAAAGATGGAGTTCAGCTATAGCATGGGGAATTGCTTGCAAGCTGAAACAGTCATGTTTGCTGAGCTTCCCTTCTTTTTCAGTGCAGCTGCCCGAAAGGACAGGGCATGGCCAGACTGTTTTCATGGATGTTTTCCAGATGTGTGAAAAAAGTCTTTAAAGAGGAAGAAGTATATATATCCTTTTATAGTTTTCCAGATTATAATAATTTTCTGGCCATGCTGTCAACTATATCAAAAATAATCTAGCTGAAATAAATATAGGCAAAAAAGGGAGTATATTGAAAGATATACCTCTAAGAAATGGTACTGAGGCAAGAATGAGCAGATGTAGGCAGAGATGCACAGAAAATCTTTCAGCTGATTTCAATGTAAGGTGAAGTTCTAGATGAGACTAAAGTGAAAGAGAGATGGTCTGTCCTTAGGCTGAGATTTTGCATGGCTGTAACACTTACGTGCAGTTTGTTAAGCACTTCTATTTAAGTAGTGTCTATAGATGTGCTATCTTCAGTGTTCTTTGGAAACTTCCTGAGTTTATATCCCTGAAGAGTGTGAATATAGTCCCTTCAACTATGAATATGTTTTATAGGTTTTTTAAGTCTTGCAGGACTTTACAAAAAGGTGTTGCTGATAATTCTTCCATCTGAGAACTACATTTTGTGTGTCTGTGTGATTATCTTATTTCTTAATCTTGGACCCTAAACTAAGGTGAATTTCACCCACTGATATATAAAAAAGGATATTTGTGAGTCTTCTATAATTAGTATCTTTCCGCTACTTCTCTTTTTTTCTGTTCACTGCTTTTCAGAGGCTAATAACAATACAGTTCACCACCATTTCACTTCATTTTCAGCAACACAACAAAGGAGAGTAGTAGGAGAAAGTGTGAGGAATCTGCTACAAATCTTGCTGTGGGACTAGTTTCTTCTACAAAATTGCTAGTGTACATATATGTCCATCTGCATCGGCAGCATTTCACAGCTACTTAAGCTAATTGTCACCTGAACCATCTCAGTGCCTTACAGCATTTTATCATTCATACTTGGGTTTAATGCTTCCTGATTAGTCCAAAAACTCACCCACCAAAATCAAAATAATTTGTTTGGAGGTAGCCAGTTGGTGAAATGAGGTGGTAGAGTGCTAAAAGGAGGGTCTGACTGTGGCAACCCAAATTTGTATTAATCTGAGCGGCTGTGGAGAGTTACTACTAGGTTTGACCTGCCCATTCCAGAGCTACTTTCTTTCTTCTTCTCCTGATCTCAGTGCTGAGCCTGTGTTAGGCCAGGGACAGCTACTCTATCTCTGTAGTCCAGGAACTCAGCAGCAGTAAGAGCTGCTGTCTGGTGGCTTTCCTTGCCTTTGCAAGTTCATGATTTTTTTTCTTTTCCTTTCTCGGAATCCTGCCATTTCTCTCTACCTTCTTTTCAAAGGCACTGGTCTTTGTCTCCTCCTGCTGCATTTATCCTCTCTTAAAGTGAATTATTGATATGCTGTGCAGATGAAACATATCACTGCTCCCAGAAGTCCTGTCCCCTTCCACATTCTTTCTTGTAATGGAAGCAGTTAAAGTATTTTAATGCAATACATTAGTGTTTTGGCATAATTGCTGCTACACTTCAATCACTTCTGACTTGCTAGTTAGAAAGTATGGGTTTCTTCCAGATTTGGGAAAACAGGAGCACTGTAATGCCTGCAGAGCACAGGAGTGCTTCAGCTTTTGAACGTACCTAATGCCACAGTGTGGGTGGTGAGTGGGTGGGAGTTGGTTTTAGGTACCTTGTAGACACTAAGCAAAGGTTCCACTGAAGTTAATAGTAGTGTTACTTGACAGAGGTTGAAAAACTTGGAGACTGGTTTTATGTGTTGTAAAAAGACTTCCAGCTGGTAAATTATAAATACATAAAAGGTTCTGAAATTAAAACTGACAGAATTACTGATAAATTTTCTGGATCTCTATTTCAGTGTTTTATTCAGAAGTATTGAGTTAATTAGTTACATATACGTATGGAATAACTACAGACTCTTTGAACTGCCCTGGGACTCACCATGGACATGGTATTTGACGCTTCTGGGAGTGGACTTTGCATACTACTGCTTTCATCGCATGAGCCATGGTAAGACTTAGCATGTTTTTTGTGTTTGAGCATACAAAATACATTAGTTATCTATTAATAAAGCAAGGTATTCATTTTTTTTTCTGTACATAATCTACTCTTAGCATATATAGCTGCTCTTCTCTCCAAGGCTTAGAAAAGGTAAACTTTAAGTGTGGAAAACAGTCAATGCATCATATTCTATACAGTAAAACATGATTTTATGAAGGGAAGGAGTATCATTTTGCAGCAGTTCAACAGAGAAAGTGAAGTATCATGAAAAAAACTAAGGAAAAAAATAGTAAGTACATAAAATTTTGAGTTCAATATCCCTATACACCTGTATGAAAATACAGCAAAGTACAGATAACTATTTCAAAAGAATCTGGTATATGTACAAACTAGAGAGCAGTAAAAAGTGAGGTAGCCAAAATAATGGAGCCTGTGTAAATCATGTCAGCCATTTCTGTGCATATATGTCTGTCTCATTACATATTTCTGTTCTCTAGTGAAAACAAATATTAGCTCTAGCCTTTTATACCTTACCTGAAAATACAGTAACACTTTCTATCAATCCTAGTTCTAGGCCTGACCTAAAGTATGTAGCAATGAAATAAAAATCGCTTGGTTCTTTAAGAGTCTTTGGACTGGGCTTTTCAAAGCCGAATGCCTACAGTTTGCAGAAGCTGTGGGATGTAGTAATGATACTTTATGTAGTGTGCTTTCAGAAAGGGAAAATGCTCTGCTTCCAGTGGGTCAGTGGAATATATGGAAGTAGGTAAGAAGGGAGCCTCAGCTGCTGCGAGGAGTGGGAGAGAGGAAAGGTCCCTCCCAGGTGGGGATGGCAGGCGGGTGTGAGAACAATGCAGGGTGGGTGTAAAGGGATAACAGTGGTGGGGGGACGGGGCGGGAGGCGAGGAAGCAGGGGGAGCTGGAACAATGTGTCGAGGGGGACATCACAGCCGGGAGCTGGGAGCCCTGCGTGGGTGTATGGAGACTGGGAATACGCTTCACAAACAATGACATTAACAGTGCTGGCAGGGCTACAGCCTCAGGCTGAGAGCTGCACCAGAGCAGGAGGCTATTCCTGTGTTTTAAAATAAAAATAATTGCCTTCAAGTGTTAGAAAATCACTAGCTTGGCTGTGCTTTCTCTGGAGTCATTGGTAAAATTCCCACTGGCAGAGAAGGAAACGGGGCCATCTCTGCACTCTCTAAAGCAATGGATATATTTATGTTCCTGCAGCAACTTTGCATTTACTCTTCTCTGTTTTTGTTTTTGATGGAATACTTTCGAACTAATCTCAATAGGTGTTGTAAAAATAAAATACAAACCAATTCTATATGTGATAGAGTTGAAGAAACCGTAAGAAAATGCTGCTCTTCTCTTAAGAAGGTCATTGATGAACTATTCAATAAATGTTAATTTACTCTTCTTTAGGTTACAGAAATATTGTTCACTCTTAGATCTGTGTTACTTAGCAGGGAACTGATGAAACACTGTAGAAAATAAATCTAACTGGAGATTTTAGTTTAGCCAACACTCTTCTTTGGTCAAACAATGATGAAATCCTGTAGCAAGGCAACACAGCTGCGAAAGTCAGCTGCGTTGGAAGTTGCTGAGGAAATTCAAGGAGATGGCTTTAAAAAGTCATGAAAAATATCTTTGCAAATTGAGAAAAAAGAGCACTAGAAAAATTGCTGGTACAAGCAGACAAAACACACCTTTGCGCTAGAAAGTGACAGGGCCTGGTGATTCAGGCTTGGATCCTACAGCAAAGTTAAAAATTAATAGCACATGTATATCCCAGGAAGTTCAAGCTGTGTGGGCTAGCCTTAATTGTTTCAAACTGAAAAACTAAAATTCAGATTTTTCAGTTATTTCTTAGAACTTGATATAATTTTGATACTAAGAATTATCATCATCATGTAGCTTTTCCCGGCTGCAAGCAATAACTTGGTAACTCAATTCCCTGGCATTTTTATTGCCTTATTTCATGTTGTCCATGAATAACTAGATTTTTCATTCCACTATTTCATAAATTGTCTTGAATCCCTACAGATTTTAAAGTTTCTTCTGTAGGAGAAACCCTACTTTGCAATATAAATTTTTTACCCAGAATTTGAGGAGATATTTTTTCCTTTTCACTATATGCATGTAATAGCTATTATCCTAAACTGAAGTTATACAGCAACAAAAGGAAGTATTTTTAGGTGTGATCTCATTTTGCAAAGGATAGTTATTCTAAGTATGTACTTGAATTTTCCATTGTTTGCAGTAGCCACTGAAAGGTTAGAAAATAAAATGCTTCACCACTTATTCCAGCATTCTTCTGGGTCTGATCCAAAGGCCGTCACAACGGTTCTACTTAGGCACTGCTCTTTTTTGTAGCATTTTAATGAATTTATAAATCAATGTAACTTTTCCCTTTGTTTCAGTAAAAACACCCTTTGTGGTTGTACTCCTAAAAAAATTATGCTGTAAAATCACAGGTTTTATTTTAAATATATATATTTTTAGGGAAGGATGTGTGTAGGTTTGGAGGATTTTTACCAGGTATTTTAATCTAGCATATATGGATTACTCCTCAAGTTTCCTCTCCAGGTGCAGAGACCTTTTAGAGTTAGTCCTGCTAGTAAGGGGAATTTGGTGGTCCCAGAGCAGCGCTGAGCCCCAGCACACCCTCCCCGCTCCCTGGCCTCACGGATACTCCTGTTGCAGACAAATAACAATGGCAGTAAGGAATTTGGAGGCTCTGTAAACTGATTTCTTCAGCAGCAACACCTTTAAATCACAGAGGGAAATCTAGAGAAATCCAGATCCATGCAAAAACATGGGTGTGGGTGCAGAGCCCAGGGCCTGACTGCAGGTGTCTGGTGCCCAGCTCTGGTGTGAGGGGCTCTGCTGTGAGTGCCCCAGACCCAGGGTCACCTCTGGCCTGAGCAAGTCCCTCGGCAACAGCTGTGTGCTCAACCCTGTGCTGCAGTGGGGAACAGTGGGGCGTTGTAAGGCTCTGGTGCTCTGTAAGGGAATAGTTTTTAATTTACACTTCCCAAGGGATCACATCCTGCAGAACAGAGTGTGTTTCTGTCAGCTGGGGGTATCTCCTCGCCTCTGTCAGGCCCTGGAAGAAGCTGTCTCTTAACAGCAGCTTCTAACGCCTCTTCTTTTGTTCTCCTTTAACTGCTGGGGAATTTCCATTGCTTCAGCGTCCCTCCCCTCAGACAACCTGGGAGAAGTGAGTTTCCTTCAGCAGGGCCAACCTCCGTAGCAGCTGCATTGTTCTGCCTGGCCCCAGGGCTGGTGTCAGCCGCTCGCCCCATTGTCCCCTGGTGGCTTCCAGCCGCCCTGCGGGATACGTGACATGGTCCCTGTCAGCGAAAGGCCGAGCCAATATGAGCTGACGGTTTGAGTTACATCTGAGGTCATAAAATAGACCTTAACTGATGAGTATATCCTCAGCAGATTCCCCAGCTGCTACATAAAATTTTGAGTTAATGGTGTGTCTCTTAATAATTCTGAATTTATTTATAGTGGATGAGAAATGAGCCTTCTATACCAGGTGTATTGTAGAGAAACAGCCTCCAAGCTTCTCAGATTCTCTCACCCCACAAGACTGACCTTTTGGCCAAGGCCAGCTTCTGAAGGGTCAGAGGACAAAGAAAGAAACCCTGAAAACTAATGTCAGTATTGTTCTTCATAACACCGTGCCTCAGACTGTGGCAAAATGTCTCAGATGAGGATGTTGAGAATTTTTTTTTTCTAAGACTTCAAGTAATTGGAAGTTTTGTGAACTTTTCAACTCCTGTTTTAAAGAACTTCTTTGAAAAAGGTGTTTCTCTTAGCCATGAATTACATTGCTACTGCCTCTTCTCCCAGTGAGCATCTTTTGTTACAGTTCCTTCAGCAGCAGAACTGACTTCAGAAGTTTCTGGCTGCTCTTTCCAACACCATGCTGCAGTTCACAACTCATTCAGTCCTGAAAAAAACATCATGCATGGAGACTGTGTCTTAAGATCCCTGAAAAAAACCATGTTAAAAACCAAGGTTCTGTTGCATTTCTTTCTTAACAATTCAGCTCAGTAGTCATAGGGGTCAACTTAGCCATGGAGCAGGATATAAGCCAGATGTGCTAGCTGAGAATCTATGCCATTAAGTAGAGACTTGAGAGAGAGCAGATGATTTTCTGAGTCAGTAGTGCACAGTCAGGTAACTTGTTGTTTTAGAAGGAGCCAGAGTGGATAAATTGGCACAGGTAGTGTCTCAAGATTGATGCCATTAAAATAACTGGAGTATGCAACAGTGAAGCCCAGTCCCGTTCTTTCTAATAATATGTATAGTGTCGTAATAATAATCCTAATGTGTTACTGGATACCAGTGCAATACTGTGTTTATTGTTGCATGAGGAGATATGTTTAACCTTGTTAGAGGAAAACACAGCTCAGAGGCTCAGTCTCTTCACCATCTATATTTGCTGGTAATTTTTGGAGGGTGTATTGAAATCATATGATTGTACTGTCTTTATTTATCTGACCTGTTCCTGCCTTTGAAGTGTCCCTTTCATCTGCATTTTAGAATTCTTTGTCTGAACTCATAGCATGGACTTGTTATGTAGATTTTATATTGACAATTGATAGTATATTGAAGTATTTTTTTTATTTAAAGGGTTTTTGATTTATGGGAAATTCATTATAACAACATGATGTCTGACTTTTCTTACAAGGTTTGCTTTTCAGGAAAGTCTGTATTCCTCTAGAAATACAGCAAATTGCAATGCTCTTTTACATGTCAAGGGGGGAGAGGATTGGGTGGTGGTGGTATTTTTTAGGCTTATTTTTGTATGTGGGAAAATGTAATTGTTTACCTGACTTCAGTACCATATTGATTATCCAAAATGAAAAAAATTTGATTTCACCCCAGTAAAAGATAGAAAATGTTAGGAACTGTCAAATGACTGGATGAGGCTCTGCTCTTTTTCTTGTCACGGCTTGTGTTGATTGCAAAGGGAATTGATACACAATCATTAAGAGAAAAATATTCTCTTCTTGTAAATTGTACAGAAAACATTTTTTTTGCTATTCTGTCAGTGGTCTTTTCTTATTTTTTAAACAGGCTTGTGAGAGCAGGATATTAAACTGCTGTCCTTACTAGCCTCACAAAAATAGCAAAAGCAATAGCTGGTTGTCATATTTTCTATTCTATCTTCTGATTGATTCTAGTGTAATATCTTCAGGCAATACAACATTAATTGAAACTAACTATGTATAGTTCAGGTGATTGACTTATTCGTTGCCATTCAAGTTGACTGTAAATAAACTACATAATTTGTTATTTTTATATGCTTGTTTTTGTAGCTTGTCTTTTACCATTCTCTTACGTTTTTGAAAGAAAAGGTGCTCTTTTATTATGTGTCTTAATTTTTTTGAGTGGACACTGAATTTGTAGAAAACCAAAGTCAATCTTAGCAAATCAAGATATTGCCATTCCTTTTCATATTAAAACGTACATTTTGTTGAGAAGGGTCACCTGAAAACTACATCAGCTGCAGTGAGGCTTCCTGATATGTAATGTCTAGGGTCCCATAAAATTATAGGAGCCTGCTTGTATTGTTTTCAGGTTGTTATTGTTCATAACAAGTTCCTGTTGTTTGAAAGACTAATTTCTTGTATACTGGCAAGAATAATGTCCTGATACGAGGTGAGGTTGAATAATTTAGTCTGTTAATTTTATTGTGGCACATGCAGATAGCTAAGGCCTCTTCCTATTTTACTTTACACATGGTGAGATAATAATTGACTTTGAAAATTCTCTGTAACCTGATGAGCTCAGAAGATGGAAATAAGAGGGAATCCACTAGAGAGTTTTTGCTTAATTTTAGTTTCTCAATATCCTAAAGACATTTATGAATGAATGGATTTTCTAAGTATTTTAAATGTCAGAGATAATTAAGAATGATGGTAGTAACAAATCTGCCAATAGGTTGGATGTCAGACAAAGTGATTGGCTGTGGATTTTTGGCTTTTTATAGCTGCAGTAGGATGGCTGTGGATTTTTGGCTTTTTATAGATGCTGTAGGATGTGGTCTGGAGTGGGAATACAATGTAGTGAAGGGTAGGACATGGCTTGTTGCTATAGGTGAGGAGTTCAGCTCCATGATCTGGGTACAGTACTATGCTTGTCACCATTCTTCTAGATTTCTGTAATTATCTGGTAATTGTTTTTTTTCTGCAGGATGCTGAGGGAGAGAGGCCTCACTGTTATGAATTAGATCTTAATATTTGTACAAAAGCAATCTTTTTTATTTTTCTCATTCTAGAGACAATGTATCTTTTAAATATCACGAAATACATGGTAATGAAAGCATGAGCTGACAATATTATGACACCATTTTTATGCCAAAATTCAGGTGGTAATTCCATCTCCTCTCAGCACTATTCATCTTCTCTCAAGTTCCTACCATGAAAAGACCTGGCAAACTCCCCAGTACAAAATTTCAAAGAAACTATTCCTCCATTTTCCTTGTTTGTCATTTTATGGTTGGGAAAGTGGCCAGCACAGGTTAATAATCTTTTTAAGTATTTTCCTACTTTGAGGGTTTGCATAATACATTTGCGTTTTAGAGGCTTTCTATATAGATATGCCTTAGTTAGATGTATGGATGTCTGGAGGGTAGAATTTCATCTTTTTTACTACCTGCAGTTCCTGGGTTTTTCCTGAGTGTACAGATTAGGGAAAAAGTTCTGGATCTGTTTGTACAAAAGTTTGTAACATGCAATAAAACATTAGAAACTGTTGTGTTGTGGGAGAAGAAATTTTGTTATAAATTAGCAAGGATTGGCCACTCAAAAAAATCAGCTGTCTTCACACATTTGTATCCTTGGCTATTGCTGCCCTCTAGGCTGTGTTCAAATTTTAAGCATAGAAAAAATAATCAGTTTCGTTTGAATGGAGATGTGTGTATGAAAGCATCCAATTCATTGTGCAGGGAAACAGTTCATTTGACATACTTTTGCAAGTGTGCTGCTGAAAACCAATGAAATGGTGCATAGCACTTGTATTTTTAAGGTGTTAGAGAACATAAAGTAAAATGTGAATTATCCAATTTTTAAAATGAATCTTTTTGTAGTTAGTGAGTGTAGAAGAGGAGAAGCTAGTTCTTCTGCAGTAGTTTGAAGATCTTATTGAAGTTTTACCTGAAAAACGTTTGAAATAGTTCTCTTGCACACTGCTTAGCTTCCGGAATGTTATAGAACCACCTTGAATCAGGTGACTTTATAAGTTTAAGAGAGAGAACTGTATATTTGGTAGTTCAAGTACTCATTCAAGGAAATAAGTCCAGCTATGTCTATTTTCTCGTCTTTTTTTTTTTTTTGTCTTAAACTTTGAATATATGTCTTACACTAGAAACTTGTATTTCACATGTAAGTGAAAACCCACCTGTGAATATATATTTCTGTTTGCCTTGACTTAATTTGAAGTCATTTTACTTCAGCTAAAGGTTCATATCTATTTCCTGAAGTTGCAAAAAACCGCTTAATCTAGGCTTATTTTAAACTAAAACCAACTGCTGTGATTTTGGAAATGCCACCTCAGTTTATGAAACAGCAGCTCCACACACTGTCTTGCTAGAGGACTGTGTCACCTCCATGTTTTACCAATCTGTTGAAATCAGCAAATCAGCAGTAAAGGTATGAAATACGACAACTGTTTTAATCTATGATGTGAAACTGTGATTGTAACGAATTAGATTTTGAGTAAAAGCACACTCCATATAATTCATCAAACAACCAGCAGTGGTAACAATTTTTTGTAACAGTTTTAAAGTAGAAGCAGAGGCCTAGAGGAATGAAAGACATTGTTAAAACAGATAGCCCGTTGAGATGCTTGTGCTTTCTCTGTTATAAAAATAAGTGGTTTTCTTCTCTTGTGCTAGTAAAAATTGCTTGGTCATTGTTGTTCTGTCTATCAGACTATACAGTTTTAGCATGGGAAAGAAATGAACAGAATGCTATTTCTGCACTTCAGCTCGGAAGCAGCACTTTAGCTAATATGCACTGTGAAAATCCAGATTCAAACAGCTCTTTTGAAATTTCTTTTCAAACTTTGCAGAATTTAGCTTTGGAGCCTCTTGAGAGTCTACCTGCAGGAAAATGTAAGGTGGTTCATGAGGCGTGTATGTGATTGTATGGCTGGGACATGTGAGGTGGGGATACAGACCCAGCTCCCCTCCTGGGCATATATGCCGCTCTGAGGGGCAAATTAATCACATTTCTGTTCCCCAGAGACACATGGCTAAAATATCCCATTTCTACAGTATTAATACCAGGGACAATAAGAAATTTAGAATGCCTTTTATAACACAGAATAAAAGTGCATTCCGTCCCAAGCCCCAAAAGGCAAGCTGTTCCTTGCAGGATATTATTCAGGTTTCCAGAAGCTCAATGTCTGTAATAGTTTTCTTTGCATGCTAAAGATCTAGGGAGGCCATTACCATTTTAAAAGTCTTTATTTTACATTTCAAGATTGGCAATTAGCATTTAAAGTGTGTCTGGAGCAGACAAAACATTATTGTATCTGGGCAATGGTCTTAGCATGTATGTTTCCTTCAATGCATCTTTATTGCCTTAATAAAGTATTTAAACTGCCAAAACTTTCTGTTTAAGTAGGAAGGGCAATCTTTTCTGCATCACACTCTATCTAAATTGATAGCATGCTGATGGAAGATGTAACTTAATAAAAATTGCCAATTTTTTTTTTTTAAATAGCTAAAATGATCAGTAAATCCTTTTCTGGTATAACTATTTTTATAACACTATTTCTCCGTTTTTCTCAAGGATCGATAAATGTCAAACTTGAATAAAGTCATCAATGCTAACTATTTTAAAAGTAAAATTACTTTTTTATTCTAAATGAAGAGGTGCTAAATAGGTTGTAAACATCCTGTTGCACAAAGATACCTACAATGTTCACATGTATAAAGCTGTATGAAAGACATGTATCCTAAATGGGATTCACTCAGCTGGTTTATGGTCTTTGTAGTTGGATTTTGTAAAGCACTTGCATTTAAGAACTAGATGATAGCCTCTAGGCTACACTTATTTTGATGGCTACATGGGAACAGCAAATTTATTTTTGTTGCTGGGAAAAAAATTGTGACTGATCAAATGATATTGGTATGTATGCATGAGGAAGTGCAAAATTTTGTAGAAGGATAATTCTTGATTCTGTGTAGTTATCCATTTTCCAGCAATCCTTAAAAACTTTCCTTCTGGAAAAACTGTGGCCATTTTCAGCCTTTCTGATGAGGACATTACACACACTGACAGTGAAGTGGTGTGGCTATTGCTTCAGACAGTGCAGTGCAACCTGGACATTTGATGTTGTAAAATACAGGAGAGCTTTTCCCATGCTACTTTTAACTTCTATAAATTTAGAATAATTCCCTTCAATTTAATGAGCAAAGAGTGTAAATACCACCATCATTCTAAGCGTACCTTGCCGTTTTATTTTTGTAGCTCAGGAGAGGCAAAGCTATTGCTAAGTATGGAAAGGGAAGTGCAGAATCTCAGCCTGTAATATCAGTATGGCATGTGACATGTTTTCACAAGGAATCATTTCAGACATCAGTGATGTCATATTCATGACTTCCATTACTTGGAAACTGGCATGTTAAATTGAGACAAAAAGGTAGGATTTTATTGATTTTCCAGCACAGTGGTGTAAAGGAAAATATATGCTTTATATGTGCATCATATATTTTACATGCTTTTATGCTTGCTTTTATTTTATTTTAAATTTTAGTCACTATTAACACATATAAATATAGAGATCCTAAAATTTTGAAGTTATAAAAATTAAATCTTGTATTTTTTAATTTTGTAATTTTTAAAATGTGGTAACCTATACTGTGTTACACAATTAAAAATAAAAGAATTTTTTCACCCCAGGCTGTCTTAACTTAATGTTCTTCTGACTGGAGATTAAGATATTAAAAAAAATCCCCTAAAATATAAAAAAGAGCTCTTCCTGAGTTGTTTGTTGGCTAGAATGGATGTGAAGCAGGAATGAGCAAAGCTGTCAAAGCCAACACTCAAGTCCATCCTCTTTTTTCCAGCTTTGCTCTTCTTCTGATGTCTCTTACTGCTTATGCTAACATGAATTTTTTTTGTTATAAATGTTTTTTTGCTACTTAAACATGTATTCTTTTTTGTGGTTGATTTTCAAGTTGAAAAATATATCTAAAAATATTATGGAGAAATGCAGAATTAAGTATGTAAGCTTATTATATGATTAGCAGATTCCCTTGGACTCTAAAATGAATCTGAGTCATGACCGCTTTGCAGCATTCCTGTGAGACAAATGACAATATGCAAAGTGCTCACAGTACACATATAAAATAAGTTCACACTAAATGATGGGATTTTAGGAAGCCATAATATTAATTTTTGCTCTTTTGTCTTTAAATATGGGTATGATTATAACATTTGTCCCTCTTAAAAAGCACTTTAACTTCACCAAGCAGAGTTAAGTGGGAAAGCATGAAGCTGATTCAGAGAACTTTTTGGGAAGAAGTGCATGCAACCTCAGCTAAAAAAGAAACTTCAAAAAAACTTTTAATATAGTTTGAGTTCTTCATTTCTTGTCTGAAAATTTTTGCGAAGCAATTTCAGATTAGATATCAGGACAGAGATATGGAAACTTTAAATACAACAGTGTCTTTAAATTACTGAATAGTAAGAATAAACAAACTTTGATTCAGAAATTATTCACATTTTCCTTTGCTCAGTATCTATCTTCGGTGATAATAACTGAGTCCCTAAGGGTGTTTTTCATAGTTAAACTGCATATGTTTTGCAATGGAGATGAGTTTCATTGTTTCTTTCTGTAACACAGGTAAAGGTAGCACAAGCAGACAATAAGACTTTCCTAGCACAGTGTCAGAGCAAGGGACAAATTCAGGGATGAGTTCTTCAGGCTGGTATGTTCAGTCCAAAGGCAGTGCTTCCATTACAATAATTCTGCAAGTGAAGTTGGTTATTTTAGTAAACTATACATTCCCTGTTTTTGTCTATCTGAAGTTTCATTGGCATAAATTTTGCTATATCAGTCTGTGTTTTTACTTGTGATTTGAGTATATACTTGATGGTTGTAATATAAATATGTGTGTATATATATATATAAAAGCCTTTTTAAAGGTGTAGGATGTTTTGTATGCATTGCAGATACGACTATTTTTACTTCAATTGCATATGTATGCTCCCTGTGACTACAGAAGTACATAGTCACAGAAAAAAAACCACAGTCAGAGGAATCCAGACTGCTTATTTTTATACTTACTGATATCCCAGGGAAAAAGGTAAAAAGCAGTTTATAAAACCTGGACAAAAGAAGGATGTAACTTTTTTTTGTACTCCCTTGGGCTGAATTTCAGCTGAAACAACTGACAGTTTTTGGACTTACTGAAGGAAATGATGAGTGAAGATAAATATCCAGATGTTTGCTAGCCAGATGTGTAAGGTTACATTTTGGAAAGCATTAATTCTCTACCTGTGTCTCCTGAGAAGGAAGTTGTAAATAATAAACATGCTATATTTCTTTTTCTACAGTTTGGGGGAAAAAACAGCGTTCAAAGTAAAACTTTGTTTTGGCTTCAATGTAATGTCTTAGGAATGGGTGTAGGTTGAACATGCAGATTTGCACAGCATGCAAGTGGGATTTTTTAATTTCCATTATGTCTGCATGGCTAACTTAGCACCCTTTGTGCATTGTTTTTAGTTCAGGGGAGATGGCAGCTTATGGAAGTGTCTTATTTTTCCAGCAGTAGGATAGAAGTGTGTCAAGTTGCTGAAAGTTTCCTATTTTCTATTCCCATGTTTCAAACTTATTATTTATGACAATAAAAAATTCAAAGCTTGACTTCTTTGCCTCTTTCCCCTGCCTACACTAAGTCTTTCCCTTCCCACCTAGTATACAGATCTCCTTCTTTTCAAATAAATAGTTGGAAGCGGCTGCCTGCTCATATAGCAGCACAGCTCATCTCAGCCTATGCTTGCTCTCAAACTTGGGAAGAGGAAAGAAATGTCTTGTTAAAGTCAAGTAAATAACTTAGCTGCTAGGCAGTAGGAAAAATATTGGATTTGATTTTGTATTATTCCCATATGAGTGAGATGTATTTAAAATTGAAAAGGAAACCACCTCCCTTAAAACTTAAAGTGACAGATTTTCAAAAATTGGCAGCCAATTTTCGCCTATAATTGAACTTAATGTGGAAGGGATTTTCCTCTGCTGATGAGGGATAAGAGGGTCTTGCCACCACACTAACAATGACGCAGAGGAGGCCCCTTCCAGCACATAAAATTTGTTCTCCAGATATTTCTCCACTTCCTTGGGCTAAAGATCTCCTGAGGGCTGGAGACTGCTTCAGTGCATAGGAGGTGATTAACTAATTTATATGAACTTCCCACTCCTTAGGAGCTCTAAAACAAGCATGCCAAGGGTGAAGTTTTAAAAAACAAAACCAAAAAGACCAACAAAACAAAAACCAAACCAAACAAAAAAAAAAAAAACCAACCAAACAAAAAAACCCAAAAACACACAGCGAAACAAACGAGCAAA
>VWYI01008099.1:1421-21383 GCA_013399455.1 Anthoscopus minutus | reverse complement strand
CCCCAAAAAAAAACCCCACCAGCTTTCAAACAGGATTATTCTCCTGGGCAAGCAGTGTTGCAACATGTTGCATCTTGTTCTAGCACAGCAAATTCCCTTAACTAGCATTACCTACGATTTTAAATGCAAGTGCCTGAAAGGGTTTTTATTTATGTGCTTATTTTGTGTTCCCATTCTGCCAGTATATAAACATTAGAAAATATAACAGCCATATAATTACAGGAGCCCAGCCTTTTCCTCCTTAGAAAACATAAAGAGCTTTCACAAATACTTGTTTCAGAGACACAGGATTTACACCTGTGTGAACACCAGCTTTCTTCAATGACTTACTAATTTCTTCTCAGTCTTGCATGAGAACAAATAGGCTCTGGAGCATGACCTGAAGATCGGCAATTGCAAGGATGTAGAAATAATTTGTCCCAAATTCTGTGTAATGATCAAAACATTGCTGGAAAGTGTTATGTGCTCAGGATGCTGAATGATGTTAAAAAGTGCAGAGAGAGTGTGGAAGTATCACCAGATGCAATTGTTGCTGAGTCTTTGCATACAAAGAGGGAAGGGGAGCTCCTCAGAAGAGAGAATAGGGAAGAGAGATGGAGAATGACAGTGAAGAAAAACGTGGCCATAGAAGTGGCTTAATTCTGTTCCTGGGAGTTCAGCCCTGCTCTTAGGACACTGCTGCTCCCCATGAAGAGAGACTAAATTGCTAGCTTCTGGGAAAAAACCCTCAGTCAAAGGTTGAGTAACCAGGTGGCACTTGGAAGCTACCCCAACCCATTGCTGCAGCTATGGCAACACAACTCCTGGGGGAGGCAGGGGCTCTGGACTCTGCCACCACTTGCAGCTGTGGTTTCCTTTAGCAGGTGGGGGAATAGGAGAACAGACTGACAATCTGTTGTTCAGATTTGCTACACAAACTAGTAGTTTCTCAAGTGTGTCACAGTGGTTTCTCTTCATGAGTTGCCAGGTCTTGGCATATCATCCCCTCTCTCAAAAACATTTTTTTGTGGTATTTGCTTTGAAATAATACTGAGAATATTTTTCCTTGGCTTTGATTTTTGTGCCTATAGGATAGACTTTCTTTGGGGATATTTTTACTTCTTGGAATGAAATATTTTTTGTAGCAGTTGTAAGTAGTTTTTTTTTACAACTTACAAAGTTTAGAAAATTTTTTTGTAAGTTGTAACAACAGTGGAAGCTCTAAGAAATTTTGGATATAACAATTAGAAGGAGAAGCCTGGGACAGGCAAAGTGGGGTGCTTTCAGGCAGGAAAATATTGTATGTGTATGTGGAATATGAAAGTGTTGCTAGATGGAACACAAGGATGTGACAGAAAAACAGTAGGCATTGAGGCACTACAGGGGAGTATATGCAGAGTAAGGATGAGTAAGGAAGACTGGGGAAATTCATGATGGACTTCACATTTATGGCTACTGTATGACAAAGTTCAGGAATAAAGCACTATGCTATAGAAGCTATTAGAAGGCTTGCTGTTAGTTATAAAAATGAGTGAAAGTCCTCTTTTTATCCTGGACAATAAGAAATCTTGTAATAGTTAAGATATACTTTTGCCATAAAGTTGGGCAGCCCTGTTTGGTCTGCTGAAAATACTCTAGTTTCTTCCCAAATAGTTACACTTCTAAAGTTTATGATTGCCAAGAAAATAAAATTATTTGTTCAGAGCTAGCAATAATAGTTTTTAGTGGATGAGTTGGGTAAAATTGCTCTCTACACTGTTACCTCTACGCTGTTATAAAGGAGAAGGCAATAGCAAGTAATAAAAAATGATACTTTTATGTATACTGTGTATATTCTTGTATACTTTTTACCTCTTTGGAGAGATCTAAGATTTTTTTCATTTTCTTATGTTCAATAAAAGGCTGAATTAATATTTTTTAGTTATGTACAGATTTATATCTATTAGTCAGGTAACACAAGCATCCCTTGAGAGGTGGGCTACTGAGCATTAATGTAATTGCTGAAAAGTTTCACACTTTTTTTTTAGTTGGGAATAATATCCAGTATGTAGTGGGTTTTTGTGCGAGGTGATAGCACAGCATTTTACATATTAATAAAAATAATTCACAGAGCTTACTTCATCTTCCACTCTAGTAGGATATGGTTACTACACAAATAATTTTAGGACAGGAAGTAAGAATAATACTGTAATTAACTGAAATTGCAGGGGAACTTAGGTAGTCAGAATGTAATTATGCAATACAGAACTCAGTCAGGAAACAGGATCAACTTTCCTGTTCTTCTGAAAAATGCCAGATGATTGCTAATATTTATAAATGGTTTTTACACATCAACTGAGTGATGATGCCTGTGACAGAGGAGCTGCCTTTAAAATTATGCTAAGCAGTTGGTTCCTCTCTGACTCAGTGATAAAGATGCTTCCTCTAGAAGCAGCTGTTAAATTTCCTTCTTGCAGCACAGATTTCCTTAACAGTGTTACATCCAAACATCAGCCCAATCTCTCTTACTTTGTCAGAATTAATTTGATTGCAGTATATTCAAAGTAAAATCAAATTGAAAATGACCAAATAAAACTGTTTTATTTTAGAAAAAATCCCCAAAAGTGCATGTTGTGTCTATGTTATGTCAGACACTGACGTAGGAAAGTTCAGTGTGGCAGGTACTGGTTTAATAGTGAAATGCACAGTTATCTCTAACTTTCAAGGGGTTACTAGACCCCTGCTGACTTTGGAGAAATTGTTTGTATAACCTGTATCATTGCTGAAAGTGGTTCAGGAGTAATGTAACAGAGGTAAGGTCAGAAATAAACTGTGCCAGAAGAAATAGAAAACAGGATTAGCTACTGAGTAATGACAACTAAAATACAAATGCATGGAATGATACCTAATTCAGGAAGAAATTCACTGTTATGTGTGATTTGTCCAAATAGAGCTTTGGAATGCTAATTGAAACCAAAGTGTTGCGGGCCCTGGGTTTGACTCAGGTAAATCGTGTATTGCCGATGGCTTTGAGTGCTAAATATTATCACAGCCAGAGTGTAGTCCAGAGTGTAGCTATTTATTCCCATACTTGAACCAAAACAACTTTAATTGTAGGCTTGATGCTATTCTCAAGGCAATTCTCCTTTGATTATTTTGTTTACTTATTATTTATACAATTATATTTGCAATACTTTTAAGGATTTGAAATTTAAATCATAGACTACTGTGTTAAACTTTCAGAGTTTTACAGTTGTAAGCTATTTTGAGACTGGTATTTATTTTTAAGTAAAAATTAATTTCTTTCTTCTAAATTACTCTTCTATCCATAACTGAGAGTAACTCCATGAATTCTTTATAATCCACAAGGGTGATGCACTACATTTACAACATGATGCCCATTAAATGTTATTTTGTTACAGAGAACATGATGGTTACATGCTGATTACAATCTAGTATAAAATACTTATAATACTGCAATCTGACACTTGATATATACATATATATTTACATAAACAAGATTATTTGCAATGCAAATTAAAATTATCAATTCTACACCTAATTTTACCATATTGAGTAAGTTAGTCTATAGGGTAAAATCCCAGTAAGTCCTCTGCCCTCTTAATGATCTTGAGGGATTTGTTTTGCTTTTGGCATGTATATTTGGATGGAAATAAGATTTCAGCAAGCAGTATAATTTACATTACATGCCTAAGGGCCAGTCTTTCTGATCCATCAGCATCCTGAACTCAAGGTCTCAGTTATGACAGTTCTGTACCTTGCTTTAAGGAAAGGTTAAAGTAACTGAATGGTTAATTCTGCCTTTTTGGGTTCCCATACTGGTGAGCAGATCAACAGACAGATACAAAATGTTAATCCTTCGCACTCACTAAAGTATGTCTGACATCATAAGCTTAATTCTTCAGAATTTCTTAGGGAAATACTTGCCAAGACTGTAAAGAAAATGTTTTTACACGGAGCCTTACTTTGTTCTGACATTTATGCAAGGACACAATTCGCCATGAACCTTTTCGTCTTCCTTTTCCTTCAGAGCATAATGAAAGGAGCCTATTCATCTCGGTCTCTGGGCATTTTTGTAAAAAAATAATAGTTCAACTGCACAGGCCCACTCCCCATCTGAAATATGAGTAAGTCCCAGAGCTGAAGCAATCTGTGCCCACTGCATATTTCTACCAGGTCATTGGACCATTGCCATTGTTAATAAGGTTGAACCCAAACCCACAAATGAAAGAAATAAGATAAAAATACTTATGAAATATCAATGCTTATAGTATAAATATACAAAAGATCACATTAGAAAATGTATGTTGTATAACTGTTTATTATTACATTAGGTTTTAAAACATTTACATATACAGAAATGGCTCTCACTCATTTTGTAGTTGGGGAATATTCCTTTGGGAGCAATGGCAGGATGTTTTCTGTTAACCTCATTTATTTTATTTTAACTAGAAAAGGAAAAACTTTTTTAGCCAATTTTTTTTCCCTCCCTGTAACTAGGTAATAAACTTGTATCTAAAAAAACACTTGTTAGAAAGTGCTGTTATCTGTTTAGAATTTACGGAAACGCTGCATTTTAATGGTACAATAACTAATGCTCAATTATAGAGGAATTCCTCCGGAAGAACAAGTCATGACTTCTAGTGCCAAATAAATCTAATGGTATGACATGGATAGTAAAATTTCATAACAATAGTAATGTGAGGGCTATGTTTTCAAAGCAGATTGTGTTGATAGTACTACAGCCGACCTAGCCATGTTTGATTTTGTGTGTATGTGAAGCATAATATTACTAAATCGTTGACGATTGAACAGGGTGACTTCCTGTATATTAAGAGAAGACTCATAAAATTATATCTGGTTTAAGACATTAAAAAAAAGTTATGTCATAGCTGTAAGATTGTATAAAAAAATAACGAAAGTCTCACGTTTCTCTCAAAAACCTGTCTTCCCTCAGACTGCTACCCATACCTGCAGTGTTGTAAGACAAACGCATGAACATCAAAATAAAGCAAAACATATCTGTAATGCCCTATAAAAAGAAAGAATATTTTAAAATTGAAGGTGAGAGATCAATGTGAACCCTTTTCAAAACAGGAATATTATCATGTATAATTAATTTTAAATCTGAATTGCTACAGGAAGTGTCCAGATGAAATGGGTAGGAGAAGAGTTACAACTTCACTCCTACTGTAAGTTGCAAGACTGCAACTGTGATTAGAATTGGAGGTAGAAGGGAAATGCGGAAAAATTTTGGATTCAAAATGCCCTCCATGTTCTTGTATTTTTTCACCTAAAGATTTTTACCTCTTAAAGAGTGAAATCTGTTGTTTTCAGAGAAGGTGTCTATGTTTAAATGCTTATGTTTTTACTAGATATTAAAGAGAATTAAATATTAGTTTATGCTTTTAGATAATATAAAAAGGATTTATGTTGCTGAGTTTTGAATACAAACCTGCAACAAAATTTAATGGTATTATTTTATTACATGTTAAAATATTTGCTTTAAAGTGTTGAGAAAGGATATTCCATACCTCTTTTACTGTTGTGATTTAATTTTTTTCCAGAGCATCTGGTAAAAATGCAAAACTGGCTTCTAAAGGAAGTCTGTTCCTCATTTACATTATGGAAATATGATGGATTAAAGAACCAAAGTTTTCTTATGATTTCAGATTTCCAATTAGATGAGACAGGCCTGGCAATAGAAAACATATTTTTTTATGAAATAAGATTAATTGTTTTTAGGAGTATAGGGGTTTTAGATGAGAGGTTTTTCATTATTTTAATTTAAAAAGTGAATCTTTAATTTTCTAGTTGAATGAAGCGATAGTTTTTGTAGGAGCAGGATTTCCAATGGTATAAATTCCATACAGGGTGCACAAACTAAGATTACTTTTCATTTTTAAGAAGCTGAAGAAATTAAAGACTGGGTGATTCACTTTAAAATTCCTTTTTGAATGTAGGTAACATAAGAAGTATAAATAAAAATATTGTCTCCGAAGTAACTCATCATTTGGTTGCTGGGAGTATAATTCCTTAACACAGCTCAGGGAGTAATAATTGCAGGGAATGGTTGTTTTTCAGTGTCTTGGATGTGATGATGGCACTGACATTTTAAAAGAACACAGGTAGAATTCAAAATTGGTGACCTGAGAAATAGTACAAACACAGCTGACCTTGTGGTGGAGAAAATAAAAGAAAGGTTGAATTTCTTAGGAAGGTGTTTCTAGTTTGCCTATCATCTTTGGACAAGGAACTGTGAACTGTTGGAAAGTAAGGACTGAGGAAGGTTGCAGCTGTTGCTTGAGAGATTAGGGTGTCATTTGAGTTGGAGCCTCGTTTACATGTGGAAAAGGTCAACGGAAATGTTACTGGGAATGTGCTGAGACTCTAGCACTTCCCCACTGGCTTGGGAGGGAGTGCCTTTCCCTCACTGCCCTGTGACTTGGAATGTACTTTACATCCAACCATAGTGGAGGAAGTATGGAAAAGTCATCTTTGCAGGAAAAAATATTTTTGAGCCTGTACACATTTAATAGATGGCTATTTTTATATGCTTATGACATTATAAATATATGGAATAATTTCTATTATAAAATGTTTACTTGAGACAAATGAAAACCTTAAGACACTTTGAAGGGTGAGGCCACTAGGGTGACAAAATATATTGTTTCTTAAAAATAAGAAAGTTGACTTTCTTAAGTTGACTCTTTAAAGTTGAGTCATGTGACTGTTGAATGGGAAAACAACTTATAACTCAATGTCCTGAAACTTTTGAAAGCATCCCTGTGATTTTCTGTGTATATATTAGCTTCAACTGCTACTAAATGTTACAGCTACTGATTTGCACACATGAATATATAGCCATAGAAAATGCCTAAAGATTTTTGTAAGTAATGTTCATTCTATAGTTTCCTAATTCCATTTTCAATATATTTTTAATTACCTTTATCTTGAAGCAATAATTTTATTTTTTTAAATGATGTTGGTGATATCCTCAGTATGAAGATCTCTTAAACCAGAAACAGAACTTTCCATTTGCCATCCCAAAGTGAATTGTCAGTCACATATTCAATCCTATCTAGGAAGTTATGGACTTGTGAATCACTTGGCTCGACTTTTTGGTGACATAACTTGTAAGGTGAGATAAATCAGTACACAGAGATAAGCCAGAATATGATAAAATTTTATAATTCATTGGATTGACCCCAAGCTGTGATCCTGAGTCAGTGTGAGGATTAAATGAATATTTATAGATTCATATTTGACCTAAGCATCAATATCTGCTGTTTTTCTAAAAACATTTGCATTTAAGGGAGAATGGTAGTACTTTCTCATGTCCTCAGGGAAGAACATAAAGAGTACTTTTTTTCCATGAGGGTCTGAAGAACGTTCTCTCTTACGGAGTGACTGTGTTCTGTTGTAATTGCTCTTGTGGAACTAACTGCTGCTCATGGAGACATCCTTTACCCAGCTGATTTATTTCTGATAGCCATGGAAAAACACCTTATTGCAAGAGCTAAGTGTCTGTCAAAACAGGATTAGTTTGTATTAAATTTTGCTGTGTTGGTTTGCAGTATGCAAAAGAGCTAATTGCAAATTAGCTTGGGTAGTTCTACACAACCTATGGCCACCTAGGAAAGTCTTCACACTTGGTGACTTACATTGCATTAAGCAGGAATGTATACCCCCTCTGAAAGCATCCTGAGCTACTCTTTCTCTGTCTGTGAAAAAGTTTGACTATGGACAAGGAGAACATACCTTACAGCAACCTCCAAAATTTATGTTGAGCAGAATCATGAGTAAATTTTTGGGAATGGTTTTAATTAATTAAGGCAGATCTATAATTGCTAATATCCTCTTTGTAAAGGTAAGCTGATTCAGAAATTTGTGGTTTTATAAAAGCATTTTTGTATGAGAGAGAAAAATACGGTTTTGTACAGCAACTGACAGGTTATTGCTTGATACCAATGTGTGCATTTTTTCTGAATGAGTTTTCCAACTGCTCAGTGTTCAGGATGAGTCTATTAAGAAATATTAATGTCCTCTAAGCAAAATAACAGCTTTTGTGTGGGGTCAATGTTAATTTGACTTTTTTCCTTATTGTTGAAATTGTCTGTCATATGAAGGATTTGCTTCACTGATCTACTCTCCCACTAGACAAAAAAAAAAAAAAAAAGAAGCACATTCTAATTTAAGACAGGTTAACCCCCATTTCTGGACATGGCAGGGACAGAATCTTCATTCTTTCTGTCTTATTAAACTTCGGAAGCAGTAGTCTTTAGTTTAATAAAGGCCCTGTCCTCCAGCTGGATTTGTGAAAGGAAATGCTCCCACACAGAGCTGATTTGAAACTAATGCTTTTTTTATGTGAACATGTTATACTTAGATCTTGTGGCAGTTGATACAGTGAATACAATCTACTAGTCATCAGTATTTTATAAAAGTGAACAGTTTAGTCTGTGATGTCTCAATACTCTGTCATATTACATACTTCTATTTATCATTTAAATAATTTGCACTGCATAGTGCTCAGGTTTCTTTATGTTGTTGCTTTCTTTTTCACTTTGAAACTTAATTTAAATTCCTTATGCCTTTTGCAGTAAATGACCAATAAATGCTTCTTGTACATTGTTCAGTTTATAGTAGAGAATATCCCTTTCTCATTGGTAATCGCACAGCAGATTATTATGTGGTGAAAAAAAAATCCATTCTTTTCCTAAGGCAGAAACCCAAGTTCCTGTCTGTTTTGCGGATGTTAAAAATCCCTTGACACTCAAAGAAGAAGAGTGGGAGTATTAACTCTCAGAAACCCTTGGCTGAGTATTCATGAAAGGAGTCCTTCTCCTCCCAGCACAGGGGACTAAACTTGTTAGGAATGCTTACTGTGAAAGAAACACTTTATGTAATTTTAAAAAATAAAATAAATTGAAGAGCATTTTTTTAAGGAGGAAGGAAAGATTGGGAAAAAGATCAACTTTTTATTTTATTAAGAAATATACAGAGAAGGACAGATTATCTGAGGATATGTCCAAGTTTCTAAGCATGAACTCCTTTAGAGAAAATGACTGTAAAAATAATTTTTCCCAACCTATTTTTAATATTTGATAGCTGCAGTGGAAAAAAAATGCTGGTTTTGTCTCTTTCAAATGATATATACAATGAATAGCCAAACCACTTGCACTATAAAGTGCACAAGAGCCTTGGAAGTAGCTTTTAACATGGTAGCAAAAACATCATAATTATTAGAAATGACAGGAGTTTTTCAGTCAGGGTGACTACTCTACAAAATGAAATGTTAGGGACTGGCACATAAGAAGAAATGGTCTTGCACTGTATTTGAGTAGAATCAGAGCCTCTAAAAATCCTTTTATTAGTCCACTTGCAAACTTTTTATGCATTTTTCAGATTTGTGAACTTTTCCTAATATGTGAAGTTGTAACTGCACCAGCTACAGGAGTCAAGACTTCATAAACCTGAAGTAGGTTTTGGAGGTGAGGGTTATCTCAGTTGACACAGGCCTGGCAGGCAGCAGGAAATGGGACTACCGTGCCTAAGGGAATCGCTGGCCATCCTCGCTAGAGCCGAGGGCTTTGTGTGTGCCGGTTGTTAAGACAAACAGGGAAAGCGAGTGCCAAGAGAGACCGCCCTGCCGAGCTGTGGATAGATGTTATTATTTTTAAGAAGAAGCCCTCTGGTGATATAACAGGGCTGACCCTGTTAGTGGAGGCTTCATAAATCTTTCTCAAGTGAAAGTTCCTGGCTGCGCAGGTTGGAGGGCAGACAAAAGAATCAAAAGAGCCAGGATGTGAAGTCTCTGTACTGTACATGTGAGCAGTGCCTATGGGACTCTGCAATAATACAACAATAGCCAAGATTGCAAGGCACAGCTTCAGTTCACTGCCTGCTTTCAACTGCTTCTAATAACAGTTTTAATTTTAGATTCCTCATGGCCTTCTGCATAAAATCTTAAAACCATAACGATTCTTTAGCAAGAAGAAAAATAATGAAATATCATTGAAATATCATCTTAGAAAAGTCTCTCCTTTCTCTCTTAGTACTATAGTAATAATAAAATATGGTGATTAGAATAGAAAATGGAGAAAGAGTTGCTACAATATAAATATATTTGATTCACTTTGACTGTCCACACATTTGCTGTGCTGTGATGAAAAGATCTTTATATAATGTATTACTTGTCAACCTACAGGAGACCTTTTTAATCTTATCATCTGTTAATCATTTGAGTTAGGTGCTTTGCAGTACAGGACCTTCTCAAAGCTGACTGAAGAAGCCTCCTTGGAGCTTACTGATGACATGCCAATCTCAGAGTCTTAAATGAAATTGAGAAACTTTCTTTGTGGTTTATACTTGCACCTGTTCAAACAATATATGTGTCTATGGAATATACATATCCTCTCTTATTTAGTCAGTACTGAAGCCATAGACCTTGGTGTTTGCCAGCTGTGTACTGATGACCCTGAAAATGGAATAGACACTTGCAGGTCCAAAAATCACAAGACTTCAGCTGTTTGAGCTAACTGAACTTACAGTACCATTTAGGTGGGTTTTCATTGCAGTAGATATTAGAGATGACATATTCCTTAATTCTAGGTTGTACCTGAAGCTTTTCTTTTATCCCTCTGCACTGTTGTACATAAACAGAAATCAGTTGTGTTACCCTGAAATTCATATTTTTGTGTAAGAAGAAAGGGAGAACAGAGGACCGAAAGTATAATAATTAGACAAGTATGCAGGGCCAGCTTAAAAGCCATTTGAATGTAAGAGGGAAACTTACATTTTTGTACTTGGAGCTGGGACAGGAGCAAAATATATGTTTGTAGAGTTTATGTGCTGTAGTATGTCTAGGGCAAGTTCTCTTTTCTTTATTTGCTTTTTTAACATTTCAGCATTCCCTCAAGTGGAAACTTTACATGAGGTGAAACTTAATGAAAGTAAATGAGGAAGTCTTGATTGGCTTTGCAATTTACTTAAAATGTTGGCAAGAGCTTTGATTAAGAGTTTAAATTCACACAGGCTTAATCAAAAAGAAATTAAAATCCTGTAAAGAGGCTGCTCAGGATTCCTTTACAGAAACCAGAATTGTCAGCAAGAGCTAATTTTCTGTGTTTATATCAAGACCAGCAGAAAGGAGTGAAAAACAGAGCATAATGGGCAGTTGAAATGTAATTAGTACATGTCCGTAATGTATTCACAGAAAACAGAAAAGCTACTATAAGTTGAAGATTTGTGAGCTTAAGGCAACGCTAGCCAATGGAAGACCCAACCTGATCTGCTTGTCAGAAAGATGTATCATCCTGGCAGGTGATGGCAGGTGGACCTAATGTTCCATCACTGTAAAGCTGTCTAGACTTTATCTCATTATGTTAAAACCTATGCTCTTTTTCAGAAAATTCTTACTGTACATGTTGATAATTTTTTAGCAACATATTAGACCTAACCAAAGTCAGACTATATTTTTCTCCTTAGGACTGAGTTGTGATTATCAGGAATGGAAGTTCTACATTTCTGTGCACTTTGATTACATACCAGACAACAAATTGAAAAGTAGTCAAATACGTTCAAATTGGAAGGAAAAAATTGGAAAAATTTGGCAGGAAGATTCTCTGCATTAAAGAGATGCCAGTCACATTCTTTTATGCTATATTTCACAGCCTAGCCCACAGGAGAAATGTGATTTTTAAAGTGAAAGAGAGTATTTCAGGAAAATAACTGCATTGTTTCACAAGGATGGAATTTTTTATGCTACTCATTGTTGGTATTTTATTATTGGGGCCTGAGCAAAATTCACAGAGATCTGCAAGTAAGATACCCCTATAAGTCTCAGTGTAGATTCTCTGACACTACTGTGCTTTCAAGTCTATCAAATGAAAAGGAAGAAATTTCTAGTTGGAAAATTTAGATGGGAAATAACCCCAGTAATTTCACTAGGATAATGTTAATACTGGGATAGCTAATCATTTACCTTATAAAAATTTCATCTTCTACTGTATTTGATGTGATTTTGTAGTTTTGGCAGTTATTTCAAAATTGTAATTAAATTTGAAATATGCCAAACGTTATGATCTTAATGAACACTGTGCAGACAATAGCTTACAGTAATTAGGCGAAAATCAAGGTCCTAGACATTGGCTTGAATGCTGCTGCCATACTAGGAGATTTTTATTTTATCCAGCTACAGACCTCTTCTGTTATGGGGAGAGTAATCGATAAATTGTGTGCTAGTAACAACTGTTCCATATATCACATCATATTTCTGTATTTCAGTTCCCAACAAGGGTAGAAGGTCCTCATGTTTTATTATACTGAACTATACCTGTTCAGTTCCCAAAGCCAGGTTAGGAGGAGTTGTGTTCCAATTCACAATAATTGCAATGAAAAAAAAAATCACTTCCTTCTGCCAAAGGGGAACAAAGCAAGGCATTGAACAGAAAATTCCATTTACCCAGTGTTCTTACTTCCTCAGTATCTGTGACCCTACTATGGAATTGCAAACTGTGCAAAATAAGCTACAACCTCTTTAGGATATCTTCAGTACTAAACCACTCAAATGATTTTTACCATCCCTTAGAAAAGTCAAGGTGCTTTGGACAATTACAGTCTAGATGCTTTGACATTAGGGTCTGAAACATATAGACTTTTTTAGGAGGACACCATTTTTAAATAGAGTTGCTCCCAGTTTATGTTGTAGGCTGTAGGTACCACGTGAGAGTGCGTATACTGTGTGTAATTCTGCAAAATACATTGACTTTTTAAATCCTGTGAAAAATGGGCCATTTCAATTATATGTTCATTTAATAAGTATTCAGAAAATGCTAGGTATGTCAAGTCCTGCTTTGGCAACAGGTTTCTTGAAGTTGTCATTTTTGTGATTAAAGTGGTGAGGTTAGAAAGAGGAACCAAAAAAAAAAAAGCAGAATAAAATGGCTTTTGATATGCTTTCTATCCAACTTTTAGGTAGCCAGTCTTAAGAGTTGAAGAGACCATCTTGAATTAATCAATGTAATTGCTAGAGATTTAAATACTGTTGCACACAAGTAATTTTTTATTAAAACTGATTGGTGAGAGTCTGCATTTAATATAAAAAGCAGGCTTTTCTGCTGGCATGGGAGTGAGAACAGCAGTATGATCTATGATGACAGCACGTGACATGTCCAGTGTTCTAGGATCCAGTGGTTGTTTTGCTTGGCCAGTGTCACACAGCAAATTCCATAGGATTTTGTACCCCATTGACTGTGCTGGTGACAAGATCTGAAGTCACTCAGCAGACAGAAAATCAACAGCTATTCAGCATATTGCTTGCATGTGCTTGACTCTACTGTTTTCTGTAAGGTTTATTAGCTGCTTTCATTATTTTTGTGGTAAGCATTGCATTTTCTGATCCAGAACAAGTTTAGACAGCTATAAAAGGTGATTTTGTGCTGCATTGTGTGGTTTTAACTGTGTTTAAAAGTAGAAGCACATGACTCTTTATTGACCTGCATTGATTTTAATGAGTTTTCAACAGCTCATCTTGGTTATTTTTTTTTAAATTGCAATTCCAGTGTGAAATCTCCTCCCTATAGCATCTCAGTGAGTTGTTCATATTACACTGTAAAATGAGAGATTTCCTTTGTCTTTATTTGCAAAAATTGGCCTGCTCTGAGTTTCTCAGTATTTGAAAAAAAATTGCCCAAATACCCATGTTTGTTTAAAATAATTTCCAGTTGTGTGTACTGGATCTTTTATGTCTGTGAAACCCTGTGATACCTGTGAAAAAGAGACAGAGAACTGGAGTTGAATTCTCAGCTATTAGTGACCAAAATTCCATTTTGATCTGTATAGTGATTAATATATAAGGTTTTAATATGTAAGGATTAATATGTAAGCCTGTGCAACTAGACTATCTCATTACTTCACAAATTATATAAAATATTTCCTCCCAAGGGGACATTTTCTTTTCACAGTACCTTTTGCAAACATCTATGTAAAAATAAAAATAAGTGAACTCAAATACATCTTTCATTTGAGTATTTGTTGAAAGACAACATACTTCTAACAGACAAAACCAATTTCATTATATATCCTGTCTTTATTAGCAAATAATGTACTCCTAGGAAACTGAGAAGCATTTTGAAATATCATTTAATGGATGGTGTTTTTGCTGTTATACAGATTCTTATTTTAATTTATGTGTAAAAAGCTACTGTCAAGAGAGGGCACGTGTATACTGGTTAGATCGAAGTGTCTTTTCCAGTAAGTAATTCATGAGTGGCAGTTAAAATGAGGGATTTAACTGTGCAATGACAAAGAATGTCACGTGGTTTCTTACTGAGAAAGGCCCAAGCATTGTTTTTTTTGTTGCATGTTTTGGTGCCACATGTGTATCAGTAGTGAAAGGAAGATGCCTTTTCTCTTTACATCTTTACTGTCCATGGTGGGAAGCAGAAAGTGAGTGCTGGGAGTTATTCTGCTCCTTCTGCTCATCTCTTCCCCAACAACAAAAAACCCACATCCGTATAAAGCCATTCACTGGCCAGCAGATTGAGGGAGGTGATTCTCTTCCCTCTGGCAAGACCCCACCTGGAGTTGTGCATCCATCTCTGCGGCCCTCAGTACAAGAAAGATATGGACTTGTTGGAGTCTGGAGGAGGGACACAAAGTTTATCAGAAGGCTGTTGTACCTCTCCTACAAGGAAGTAGCTGAAAGAATTGTGGTTGTCCTGCCTGGAGAAGAGAAGGCTCTGGGGTGACTTGTTGGAGCCTTTCAGTACCTAAAAGGAGCCTACATGAAATCTGGAGAGGAACTGTTTCCAAGGATATGTAG
This sequence comes from Anthoscopus minutus, assembly GCA_013399455.1. Lineage (NCBI taxonomy): Eukaryota > Metazoa > Chordata > Aves > Passeriformes > Paridae > Anthoscopus > Anthoscopus minutus. The sequence continues at coordinate 6,577 of VWYI01008099.1, read as the reverse complement.
TGATAGGACAATTTGGGGAATGGCTTCAAACTGAGATTTAGATATTAGTAAGAAATGGTTTACTGTGGGGGTTTTGAGGGGCTGGGACAGGTTGTCCAGAGATGCTATTGATGCCCCATCCCTGGAAGTGTCCAGGGCAGGTTGGGTGGGGCTGTGAGTAACCTGGTGTAGTGGAAGATGTCCCTGCCCTGGTCTAGTAGAAGGAGTTCAGGGGGATTGGAACTTAGGTGATCTTTAAGGTCCTTTCTGAGGCAAGCCATTTCATGATTATATGATGTTTTTTTATCCCCACTTCCACTGACTCAACATAAGAATATTTTGTAGAAATACCTGTATTACTATTACTCACATTTGATTTCTGTGTAAGGAACACTTGGCTATGTGTAAGCCCAATATTCAAAGGAAGAAGAATAGGTGCCTAGGTTTTCAGCAGATGATACATTAGCTGGGAATGGTCACTCAAGGAAGACCATAAACAGATATGTGTTTAAGAAAATGAAAATTAAAAAAACAGTAAAGAAAAAAAAAACCAAAGCATGCCAGAAGGCAGGATCCTTTGTACAAGATCTTTGGCTGCAGTTCTGTGATGCATTTCAAGAGATGGTTCTGTTATTTTTTGGTTGGTCTTTAGGTGTGCAAAACGGTTGAAAATATTAGCTCCTCTACAATGAAAATTAAAATCTTGAGTTGCATTTTGGAGGCAGTCTGGATTCACAGTCTTATCTAAGCCTGGATAAGCTTTACAATCCAGAGATCTCTGCACCTACTCAACTGTTACTATTTGCACCATGATCAACACCTCTTGCCATCACACCAGGGAGCAGCAGGTCAGTCATCTGTATCCAACAGAATGGCTTAACTCCTTTAAGTACCAGCCTTTCATCTGCTTTCCCGTCTAAAGTAGAGATTTTGGGACTGCAGGTTATAAAGCATAAAACAGGGTTACGAAACTCCTTGTTTGGTGTTTACTTTCAGTTGTCTTATGTTCAGAACACTCACTGCCTGCCTTCTCGGCACCCACACCTTTCCCTGTGGTTTGCTGAGGAATAAAAACACTCTCTGAACTTCATGCCTGACTTTCAGATGTCTCTGTGCTCACTGCTTTCAGGACTGTATTTTTATAACTGGGTCCAAATGCTATCCATGCTGGGAAAAGCAGGGGTTAAAAGGAAAACTAAATAGATCACAGAGCCAAGGATGACAGTCCACTTCTCTTGTTTTACAATCCCAGCCAGAACCTAACCCAGTGAGCTGAATTACCCTGCTGAGAGTTGTTTTGAATGCCAGAGTGAGCAAGCGTGTGTGTGTGGGTGTACAGGAGGACAGAAGGGAAGAGCAGCCAGAGAGGGACTTGTGATCATCACTTTGGTTAGAGCAAATGACCAGATGGGCTTTGCTGTCTTGTCTGACTTTTCCCTGGAGCTCTGCTCCCCATCCCACAGAAAAAATTTCCTTTCTCTGCCTCCAGATGCAAACCGAAGCAGGACTTCCCTTCTGGGGAGAATCCAGCGTAGCAAGGGTGGCACAAGGGGAATCCCTATGGAGCTGGAATTGGTCGATTTGCATTGTCCTTCTGTAGATCTTCATATTTCCATTATTTTTGATGAGTGTAGCCTATTGAGCACTGCCAGGGGAATCACCAGGTATGCAGAGAGAGCTCTTAGATTTCCATTGCTGCAACAGGCAAGTACTGACCCCAGGTACCACTGGCAGAGATGACGCATCGCCACCTCCTTGCAGGGCTTTGGAGGAGGCAAACTGAAGAGGAAATCTATCTCAGGCTTTTAAGAGAGACAAGTTTGTATCTGAAACAAATCTGCTGATTAAAGAGAAGCAGCTGCCAATATTGGCTGGTAGGAAGAGAGAATGAAAGTAGGGACTGGCAAGAGCTGTGGGAGAGGTGGGAGTTTTCCAGATATCCAAATATCTTTCTGTTTTTCTACTGTTTCCCATTTTTTCTGAGATACAGTTTCAGTGGTTGCTAAGCATTTTCAATAATTTAATCTGATTTTTTAAAATCTTATTTGGTCTTTTTGCATGTGAAAATAAGGGATAAGTTGGGTGGTTTGTTTTCTGTCATAAAAATGTTTTAGTGACTGTTCTGTTACTCGATTAAAAATGTGCCACTGGTGCTTTAATTCTGTGGTATTCTACCAGAGGGGAAGAGAGAGGAATTTAGAATAAAAGATCCACTGATAAGCAACAACTCTGACAGAATGTTTCCATTTTCTCTTATACTTAGTATGCTGCTGCAGAATCAGCAGTTTTAGTGATGTTTGACTTTTTACATTCATTACAACTTTTGGACAAGCTGATTTCTAATACATCAGCTACCTAAAATGAGTTAAAGTTGGTTTTCTGTGCTGGCTTAAAGTCACTTTTAGCTTAAAACTACTGTACTACTGTACTAGACTGTTTTTTTTTAGGAGTCTATGTGAATCTGAAATATCAGAGCATGATACCACCGGAAGGCAGCTTGAGCTAGGCAACAAGGGAGGGATGTGAGGTGTGACTATAGGGGTGTTGTCTGTGGGAAACTGCCAGAAACTTCTCCCATGTCTGACACAGCCAATCCCAGATGGCTCCAAGCTGAACCCCTGCTGGCCAAGGCCAAGCCAGTAAATGACAGTGGTAGTGCCTCTGGGATAACAGATTTAAGAAGGGGAAAAAATAGGTGTGGGAGAAGTTTTAAGATTTAGTTTTTATTTCACATTATCCTACTTTCATTTTGAATAATAATAAAATGAAATTAATTTGCTCAAGCTGAGTCTGGTTTGCCTATGACACTGACCAGTGAGTGATCTCTCCCTATCCTTGTCTCAACCCACACAAGCCTTTTGTTTTATTTTCCATATCCAGCTAAGGATGGGAGTGACAGTGGCTTAGAGGGGCACCTGGGATTCAGCCAGGGTCAACACAACCCACAAACAAATAATTTTAATTCTTTAAGAGGAAAAATGCTGACTTCCTGTTCTGAAACTTTTTAAAGAGTATAAGGAATGGCCTCTGGCCTGCTCCAGAAAATATCAGCAGATGCTGGTACCCTCACACACTGTTACCATTTCATTTGCTAAAACTATTTCCTTCTTTACCTCTAAATGGAGCAGAAGTACTTAGTTTGTTTTCTGGATGTTTTTATTTAAAATGCTTGATTCAAGGCTAAATTTAGTGGAATGCAGAAAATAAACTCAAATAAGGCTCAGAAGATGTGCAAGTAGCCATTATTATCTCACATTTAAAATGTATTAGTGAAGTATTAAAGAATTCTCAAATAATCATTGGGGTTGAAAAAACTCAGTCATTTAAGCACAATAAGCATTTAAATTTAGATTTCTAGAATATGCTGTTACTGTGTTCATTTCTGCAACATATGATAAAAGCCTAGTCATAAACTTATAAAATGTACTTCTAGTGGAACAGCAGGATAGAAAAAATATATCTGTTTTTTGTTAGCAGTGTATCTACTAACTCTTTGAAAAAAATTCATAATATAAAGACACTCTGAAGGGAAATAAATATTTTATTTTATCTCTTTGTTTACAATTTAAAGTTGAAAAGGAAAGTGAACCTTTTTCTGTCCATAATAAATTCAGATTTCCTAGACAGACACACGGATTCTCTTGCACTTATCTTTCAATTTTGTACTCAATAACTCTTCCAAACCACAATACATCATAAAATATTATTTACATGAAACATAATAAAAACCTTTCCTTTACAACCAGGTATTTGTTATTTCTGAGTAGTCCAAAAGCAGAGACATTAGGAAGATAGGATCTCTGGTATATTAATTTGTAAGAATGGAAAGGTCTTCTGTTTCAAGCCTTTGCTTGCTTTTATATCTCCTCTGATAAAGTCTGAAAATAATGAAGGTTGTTTGGTGCTGACTGGTGGATTTTGGAGACAGAATGTTGCCCTAGAAACAGAGTGATGCCCTAGAAGACATAATGATGCCCTAGAAGACATAATGAGGGTCAGTCCAGAGAAAATCTTGCAAAAAGCTGTTTGAGCCATTCAGATTTGAGAAGAAAGCTGTTTCCTTCCAGCAGAGTTGGCCTGTGCTGTCCAGATGCCACAGGTGCCCATTCAGATGATACACAAAGGAAGTGTCCTCTCTTCAAAGCATTGTAAAGTTTCAGTTTGTCCTGTTTGTACTTCCAGCAAAACGAACAATTGTTAATTAATTCATTAATTAATTGTTAATCCAGACTGGTTTTAATCTTCCCCAACTGTGATCCTGGATATTTTTGCTAGTCCTCTAAGCACCTTTAGCGTCTTGGCAGAGGAAGTTGGTGCTGCACAATCTGCTGAGTAAGGAAGCTAAAGAGTACAACTCTTTTCATTTTCCTGGGGGGTTCTGGGATTGCATGTGTCCTCCCAGCAGGGTTGGAGAACTTGGCCAAAAATCCCACCACTGTGGAAAGATTCTGGAAGAATAGTCTATGAGGACAGCAAAGGTCTCCTGGGAATGGCAGCATTGGGCTCAGAGTGCTTTTCCCACTGCCTAAGGTAGTTGTTTGGAAAAGCCCGTCTTCCAAATGTCTTCCCACTGAACTGAGGTATGAACTGTTTATCTTTTTCCTGATTAGGGGAAGGGCTGCAGCAGGAGATTAAAAAAAAGAGAGATTCAGGCTTTGTTCCATATGCAGAGGATTATCTGTGACTTTGGGGAGGACAGTGCCTGCCCAGCCCTTGTTTCCAGGGTGTTTCCAGCCACACCAAGTACTTTCTAGAGAAGCCCCAGGAGCACAGTATTTCGCAGGAACAGGATGTATTTATTTGCCAATGTGTGGATTTAGAGACTGATCACATTGGAAAATCTTGGTCTTAACCTTGGGTTACGTAGATGTAATTTGTGCATGTATCCACACTGTCTCTATAAATATTTACACACACACATTGATGTTACCTGTGTACATATAATGTGTACAGTTCATGTGAGCTGCAAGCATCTTAATCAGGATAAGACAACAGCAGCATAATATCACTATTTTTTCCTACATAAAACTTAAAATTTTGATAATACTGCTTGATTGATTCCATCTATAGCCAATTTTGCAATTAAAAAGTAAAATTTTCCAGGTTTTTAGGCAAGCCCGTAGAATGCTGAGACAGGAAATTGTATCTGGCAAGTTAAAGTAGCCTGGATTGCTATT